>JBAMAW010000203.1:0-15946 GCA_037043295.1 Amiota minor | reverse complement strand
GTCCGATCAGATAGACTGCTCGAAGACGACTAAAATTGACACAAAACACGCGGGAAATGGTAATAATGCCGATTTGTAGTAGTGCACAAAATTACTGAAAAACCGCCGTCAAAGCTGAACAGAAAGCTCTTGTTCTTATTACCAATTTTGGCATACTCAAGAACAAATTGTATGAATGAAAATCCTATGTCTTCGTTGCACATCTCTTTCACTCTAGACACAGCCGTTGATGTAGTGAGCGCAGTAGAATGGGAGAATCTCACTCTCTTCTGTTCTATTGCTGTACGCTCATCGGTTGTGTAAAGCCAATAGAATATTTTACTATTTTTATTATCAAATCATTGTACTTTTCACAAATATGTTTACACAAAACATATAACCCTTTGCTGAAATAAAAACAAAACAAAAAATTAACAGCAAAAACTACTGCAGCGATGGGAAACTTGGCCGCTGCAACGAACAAAGCTACAAAAACAACCTTTCAGGCCCAGCAGGAATATCCTTCGATCATCAACAAGGTTAGACGATCAAATGGCGGTGCCACCAGCTCGGAAAAACATCAACCAGCCACACCCACTTTCATCAGCTGGGGGAGAGGATACGGAGCTTAACCTGTATGCTGGAAGAAAAGGGTACCGATGGCAAGCCAAGGCGCTCCATAAACCAGCTTATGAGGGATACGGTAGAGAGCATAAAGGCTCTATATGAGCTCTCTGCCATAGAACAAAGGGACGAGAAAGCAAAGTGATTGGTGGAAATAACTTCTCCCAAACTTCCCCTTGCCAGCGACCAGCTGGAAAAAATAAATGGGCACCCGAAGGTAACTTGGAGACTTCTTCTACAAAGAGACACCCTTCTCTAGCTGTCCCTGTTCCTAAAGACCGATTGGAAGAGGTCAAAAATGCTACCTTGCGTCTCCCAAGACGGCAACAACTCCAAAGCCAACCCCAAATACAAGCAGAATCCCGAAGAAGGCGAATTGCCCCAAATACAGTAGTAGACCAAAGTTCCTGGTCGGATAAGGGATAAGGGCATCAAATCCAAGCCGGATGCTCTCTTCATTTTGGCATCTGCGAATGCCTCTTACGCTGATATCTTGAGAAAGATTTGAAGTGAGCCAGCACTTAAGAGCCTAGCTGAAAATGTTAAAGCTGTTCGACGTACCGTTAAGAATGAGTTGTTGCTAGAGTTCAAACGGGCGCCAGATCGAAATGCGTCAGAGTTTCAGACGGCGGTCGAGGAAATCCTAGGCAACGCGGCCAAAGTCTTTGCAAAAATGCACATCGTGACGATTCAGCTTAGGGATCAAGATGAGCTCACAGCCGCTAAGGAAGTGTGTGACGCCCTACACCCACAATGTGAAATACGTCGTCCAGGTGAGTCATGGGTGCGAAATATAGGGATGGTACGTCGGGGCACACAGACAGTCTATATCGGTTTGCCTGTACCGGATGCCAACAAGGTGTGCGCAAGGGGTCTCCATATGTTGGGTATTCCATGGAATGTTATATCTAACTTGATTTTTTTTAAAAAATGACTTATGCCACTTTCAAAATAAAAAGCTGAAATGTTGAAATCTAGAGGGATGAAAAAGATCAGTGTAATCATATTTATTCTTTCCTACCTGTAAGGTTTTTCATTCTTCCCCCCTTCCTTTTTTTCAATAACTCAGACAATTCACGTCACACAACAACAAAAAGAGACGTTTTTTCTTTCACCTTTATATTTTTCGGGCTCTAATAGTCAATTTTATGTAAGATTGAGTAAAAGATTATTTTCTAAATATATTTTACGACTTGTACTTTTAAACCACAATCGTAACGGTTCGCCAATAACGGAAAAATTGGAAAAGAAATAAAAAGGTCTGTGAGAAACCGAAAAAAATGAAAAATAAGTGGAAAGGTGAGTGACAAACCGAAATTGTTTTTTCTTCGGTTTCTCACTGAACGTTCCATTTTGAAAATAAATGATAAGAGTTATTTGCGAACTATGGTTGATACATAGGTTCAAAAAAAGTTAATTTTTGAAAATGTGGAATATTATTTATTTAACATGAAATCGAAGTAGAATTTACGTGAAGTGAAAGCGTCGACCGAAGACAATTTCAGCCTAACCTGATTAAGGGTTAGAGCCGGCGCTAAGTGCAGTGGCGGAGTTACCAGCAGGCTGAGTAGGCTGGAATCTAGGGCGGCAGATTTTGGGGGTGGAAAATTTGAGGACACCATTTTTTGATCTCTTAAATAATTTGTAATATGCATATTTAAATACATACAAATGTTATTAAGTCCACACAAACCATTCAATATGTAATATGTTTCACCACTTTATACATTTTTCTACAATTTGCATAGTCGTGTTTGGTTGCGGCACGAGAACGAGTGACATGTCTGTTGGCAATATGTGTATGGCCGAATGCACTGCATGAACGCGATGGGATTGCCGAAGGAGCCCAAGCGGTGTCGTACTGTTGTGTATACGTACTAGCGGCCTTTACGGCGCATTCGTTGGTTAGCACAATTTCGTACTCACTTTCGGCAACCAGACACACGAAGGAATGAATACACTTTTTTTTAGACAGCGCCGCATAGTGAAATGAATGAAGTGTGTAAAAAAAAAAATAAAACAAGAAGAAAAAAGGCTCATTGCATTCATTCGGTTTGGCTATTTGGTTTGTTGTTTGGTAAATAAACTGTGAAACCACAATCGAATTTATATTCTTTTTTAATTTTTTTTTTTTCGTACTGTAGACGATCGCACAACGACTCATTTTTATTCTTTTCTCATTTACATTTTTACTTATTCTAATGCTCTTACTCTCTGACTTACTATAATACTCTTACTCTCTAACTTATTCTAATGCTCTTACTCTCTAACTTACTAACACTACTACAATACATAATATACGAGTATACTACTACAGCTCGGCCATCATAATCATAACAGGGTTTTCGTTTACATTTTAAATATTACCAAACACAACTTCGTTTTCATTATTATTAGATACATTTCCGTTTACATTATCACTAGATACATAAATTCCGTTTACATTATTACCAGATATACTTTCGTTTATATTACTACTATTGATAGATACATTTTCATTTACAACAGCCGAATCATCAATTCCAGACTCACCAAGAGACTCAACACTGGTATTTTTCCCTTCACACTTGAACCACGGTTTCATATTACAAGCAGCTCAAAGCGTTCTGTGATTGCTGAAAATTTTCAACATCTTCAACATAATATCTATCATTTCCTAAAATTTTCTTTATGGCATACGGACCTTTGAACTTTGGAACTAACTTAGGCGACACACCTGTAGTCGAATCAAAACTCTTAACCATAACGTAATCTCCCACTTTATAACTATGTGGTCTTTGCCATTAGAATCAAAATAGATTTTATTATAATTTTGCACTCGCAATTGGGATTCTTGCGCTTTACTCGAATTTCTTCCATATTCCTATCACTTCTCTTTTGGTCCTTGTCTACCACATTTTCTTTCAAACTGTTAAGTGCATTTGGAAAGATTTGTGTTAATTTTGACTGGTGTTACTGTTTACAGTGAAAAAATTTGGGAGACTCGCGTCTCATTATATCTGCCGGCACATTGCATCGATCAATATCTCACCGCTATTTAATCAGGTGAGTTCAAAACAAAAATAATGATAAAAATGCATTCTATAAGAATATTAATATAAATGTTTCTTTTTATTTAAAACTGTGCAGCAAATAAATACAAAACGCAAAAACAGCAGCAAATTAAAATTACACTTATAGGTAGGTGCCGCATACAAACATACAACCAAATTGTGCAATACATTTCAAAATAACTTTTTATTCCAGAATCAATTCCAACAAATGTCTCTGATCCGTCTCGCGAAGACCTGCTTCGTAAAGCTCTCCAACTCCGTAAGAAGTGCCTCCACAAGAAGCAGGTGCTCAAAAGGAAACGCGAAGAGATAGACAAAGAAAGTGTGGGGAAATATGGTTTTTTTTTGTACAAAAATTAGACCTAATTGTTTAAAGCATGAAAAAAAGTAATATGAATGAAAAATCTTTTTAATTTCATTTTTAAATTGAGGAGCTTCAAATTTCAGAACTAGTCCCAAAGTAAGCGAGCGGTAGCGATTGACACCTTCGTAGGACTTCCCTGTGTAAAATTCGCCGCTCATTTGCATGTAAAAGAAATAGGAATGGACCTAGTGGTAGTTCCAAAGGGACTAACCGCTAGTCCCTTATACTACTGGGCTACTACAGGACTAACATAAATTGTATGTACAATATGTACATTACATACACAATTCTTCATCTAATGAACAAATGAGAAACAAAGAAGAATTGAAAAAGAAATCTTCTTACTGCACAAAATAACGCACAAGTAAACACTCAATTCAACTCGACAACACTTCGTTTGAATGAGCGCATAAAACATTCACTTAACAACAAGTATACATACATTCATTTAAATTCATTACAATTAAATGAATATCAAATTCATTCATTAGAGCACGAGAACCACAAAATCCGTTTTGAATGAATTCATGCAGAATTCTAATATGTACGCCGCATGAAGTCGTTGAGTTCGAGAGCGATAGATATAGAGCGGTGATATAAACAGGGATTTCCTTCCCGTATTTTCTTCAAAAACAGAAAAACCTGTAACGCGAAACGAAGCGACGGGAATACTTTTAAATTTAAGCAAACTGGAAACGGAAGTAATGGTTTTTGAGAGGAATGTTTTTTTTTGGAAAGAATAAACGAAATGAGTCTTCAAAATCGAGCTTCTACCAAACATTTGAACACTGTTGCCGATCGTTACGAAACTCTACAAGTTTTTCGTTGCTGAGCAATATACAAAAGACATGGGCAAAAGACAACCGAAGACGAAACTAGAAAGAACGTTATCTTCGACTATGCTGAAGATGAAATACTCTTCACGCATTCATTGTAGTATTTAAGCTTTATTCGCAACAAAATGTGTGGTTTGCACGGGAGGTAAAACCAAATTCTGATTCATTGAAAGCTCTATCTTCGCTCCTGCGTAAACAGAATTAGCAAAACGTGTATCTAAAGTTGGATATAGAAGTCGCATGGCTCCATGTAGACTAGCGACAAAATTGCTCTGTTGAGGAGAAGCTTTTCTTGCTTAAAACGGGTAAACATTTTTTTATGATCTACCTTAATCCAAGAAAAGCTAACGCCTTAGTTCTTTTGCACATAGAGTTATGATTTTTCAAATAGAAAATGACGCAATTAATTAATATAATTTCATCGTCATCACCATCTGAATTGTTATCAATGTTATTTTTTAATTATGTTTACCAAATGTACAGTATTGTGTTAGTAGTATTGAGGCTTACATTACACTTCCAGATTATTAGCAGGACTAGTACATGAATGTTTCTATTAGCTTAGAAGTATACCCAAAACTATTACTTGTGCAATCTTAACCAAATCGTTAGGTTGTAAAAACAATCTAGGAACTGACACATCCATCGATCCCGTAGTTCACAATCATATTAATTACGAGAAAAGGGTCGTGTAATTAGAACGATAGTGCAGAAATCATAAAGTTACAATTTTATTGATTAAATTTATAATTAATATGATTCCACAATCACAACCATTGAATTGTAGAGGTCGGTAGGGGCGATAAAATTTGTGTAACTTACTGACGCCAATTTTGTAAATCCGCCACTGGCTGAGTGCAACAGCAATGTGATGAAGGACTATTATTGGATAACTCGTAAAGATGAAGATGATAAAGAAACAAAATACAAGCAACTTTAGCCTTAGAATTTATTTAGTGATACAATAACTCAAGAAGTATTTTTTATCTTTTTTAATTTTTTACAGACTTATAAGTTTGATATAATTTTGTAATATTTATAAATACATTAAAAAAATTATTGCATTTTTCTTTTGTTGTATGTTGTGTATGTCCAAATTCTTTTATCTTTGCATTCGACTGTGTAAATGTTTTTGGCCTAATTCCTACTTTTCAAACATAAATATAAACAAATTAACACGTGATACAGCAAAACAAAGGTCACATTTGTAACATAGAGGTTATAATTTATATATTCTATATGAAAACATTCAAAAAGTTTAAAATAAATTTTCCAGGCCTGTGTTATTTGTCGGCACTATCTGCCATTCCGAAAAGTTGAGTTTACAGTGAAAATCTTAGATGATAACATATAACTTACAACTAAGTAGACCGAGATACAGAAAGAGATGGTTAAATAAGAGAAAGAAATGCTCGATAAGCTAAAAAAGTTTCTTAACTTGTACACACAGAATATGCAAGAGTAATGCTTGATATATCACCTTTTTGCAAATGTTGTTCGTGAGTACGGATTCTGTAATATTTTCGGGTGCGTTTCCATAACTCGTAATAGCAAATTATCTATGTAATCTTCCAGTTCTTTGACACGCTGACGCTGCAAAAGTGCTTCGTTTTCCATGCCATTCGCAATAACCATCAGTTCCTGTGAATAAAATCAATAGAGCTCAATAATTCATTTACATATGCATGATATAGTAAAGTACGTCATACTTCACGCGACTTTCCCTCGTATTTCTTAACCAAAGGTGATGAAACATCTGAACATTGCTCTGCGTTCATTACTGACTTCTCGAGTCCAATAATAATACGTTCTGTGGAATTTGTATATGGTGAATTGTTATCATTATCACTGCCCTTGAATTTTTCTGCAAAACAAAATTCAATACATAAGCTGCTAATATATGTATCTGATAGTAATGGTAGAGCAACGATAAAATACAGCTATAAATAGTTGATTTTGATTTTCAAGATATAAAATTATGAAATCCACTGACGGACTTAATTGATGAAACTGCTTATGAATTATTCGAAAAGCTAGATCAGTGTTTTTCAAAGTGTGGGTCGCGCCCTTGGTGAGTCGCGCAGCCTTTACAAGGGGGTTGCGGGGTTGTTTGATTTGTTACTGTTTCTTGAAATATTGCAGATAGGGTTCTCAGTACTGTGTAAATACATTGGAGGCAGGAAGCAGGAAGTTTTTCCTCCTGGCAATAAAGTAGCAGCTATACCTGAAGAGGCCACAGCAAGAGCAATTTTACTTTGACTGTGAATCTTTACCAAAATAATTTTCGTGATAAAAGTCTTTCCCGGGAGCATCTATAAACAACATTTCTTTCAAAACATAATCTAAGCTGCGATAAACGCGATCGAATATTAAACACTGTTCTTCATTTAGTGTCAAAATACCAGTTTGTAAAATTTCGGCCAATTCCACTGGATCATAATTTATTTCCGTCGTGTAATCTCTGTTAATGCGTTCACCTGTAAATGATGACATACCATGACACAATAGAAGTAACAATATCTGGAATAGCCAGCAAAGAACGATTCAAAAGGCTTTCTCTTGTGCTTACTCTATCTATAAATGAGAGGAATAAATACAACAATTGCACAACACAAGATTTAGGAAGAAGAAAAGCATGAACAACGAAAGTCACTCTTTCCCTGATGACTATGATCTTCATACACAAAAAGAAAACATCGAAGAGCGCAATATTTTTGTGCGTACTCAGTTCTCAATAAATGAGAGGAATAAAAACAACAATAACAAAAACAACACAAAATTCAAAGCATGAGCATCGAAAAAGTATTATTTAGTTTATTTGCCTTTGTATGAAAAATTAATTATAATTAATAGCTCGATTTTGATAAAATTAACGCTATATAACACAGGAAGCTACAATACACCAGCGAAAACCCTATTCAAATCGGTGCAGCCGTTTCTGAGATTAACGTGCACAAAAAAGAAGACGTCTACGATTTTCTATATATATATATATAGATGATCAAACTATACTTGCGGTTTTCCCCTACTGATAGTATTCTTTTTAATAAGCATTAGATGTGCTCTACTGACTTTTCTTTTTTAAGATATTTGAGATTTTTGTTTTACCTTCGATTCAACGACTTCACTCTTTATTCCTGCCATCAAATCAAAGAATAGCAAAGGATGAAGAGTCAGTCAATATGGCTTGATAAGCGAATTAGAGTTTCAGCTTTGTATTGTACTAGACATTTTTACTTTATATGTTGATGTTGTTCATTTATGAAGTTCTCTTATTGATTTAGTTTTCTTAATTCTTTTAACTGTTCAGTTAAGGTAAGTTGTTTCTCTGTTGATTTATTCTTCAAGTTCTAAGTGTCTATGTGGAAGTAAATCCTTACTGACATCTTGTTATTAATGCCTTCCACCGATCACTTAAAAAACACTCTTGTTGTAAGAATCCTTTAACTGTTTTTACTTCTTCTATCAAATTCTTTTATAGATTCTCCAATTAAAATGCTGTTGACTTTCTTCATATATTGTACTAACTTTTCATTCCACAGTTCTTATCTTTTTTAACACTTTTCTTGCCCCAATCCACTTGATTCTATCATCCTACATTCCTCTTCAAAACTGCCTAGAATTCCTCAAACTACTTTTTTTTAACACATTTCTTAAGCCAATCTCTTTTCTTTATTTATTCTTTCAATTCTAATTTCTTTTTAAGATATCCATATCGGATTCCTTATAATACTTGCAGTAAGAGCTTAGATTTACTGATTTCTTCTATTTAGTTTGCTGAAAACTATGTTCTTCTACTCATGGATTTTTCTAAATTATTTCTACCCAGTCCTACTTTCGCAGTTCTCTCTGAAATCTTAACTTAATTTATTTCTTCAATTTTATGTTCATTTACAGGATTTATCATACAATTTTCCCTGCTTTGTTCTACCAATATCATTTACCTAATTTTACCAAACGATTGCCTTTTAAAAATAAATTCCATCTTTTTCCAAATCCTTCTCATATCCCTTTTTCCTATTCTTCTTTTCTACATAGCATTTTTTTTTTTTTTCTTTTGATACCTTTTGCTTTAACTTCTATTTCTTCATTCTTCTCTCAAACTTTGCTTTGAATCACTCTTTGGTTCCGGAACCCTAAAAAACAGGAATACATGTAAAGTTTAATGTTATAATAGTGTAATAATATGTTTATTGTAATGTATATAATTGTTCGTTCCGCTGTACAACCGATGCACGACTTGTTCTCTTCCGAGTCAACTTTCAACTTGCGACTGCTTCTGCTTGCGACCCATTTCCAACTGTATGCATAGCTTGTCTCGCACCCGTGTTGCCAACTCTGCTGCTGATCGATAGTTCGGTCGTCTATCAATATCGGTTGGTCCGATAGTTATCACCGATCACCAGCTCACCACCACTTGTTACATTCGGCCGTCCTGACTACCGGAGTCTGACCCAGACGACAAACACTCCTCGTTCTTACAAATGTACCTCCACAATTTCATGTTGTCTGCGCTTGTTGAGGTAACATTAGGGCCCTCCACTTGAGCCGCTTTTTTGACATCATAGGGCAATTCACGCCACTTAACCAAGTACATCGTAGTGCTATCACTTGTGGTACGATGATTGATAACACGTTGAACAATCAACCACTCGGGCTTAACGCCATTCTTATAGAAACAATCCTCCAGATCTTTCTGATAGGCCTCCGTCTCATCTTCAGCTTTGATGCTGGTCTTATCTTTGTGCCGTTGAATGCGCTTAAAACGTAAATCTGCCTGATCGAGAGACTCTTCGAACTTGGGCGGTTCCTTTATATCAAACTTCCGTTGATACGAGCGAATCATCAAGGGATGATACATATCCATTTGCCCTTCAGACATCCACTCACAATACCAGTACAACATATTGCGCCACTTGATGAAATATTCGCGGATGCGTGTCTTCGATTTCTTCGATGTAGACGGTTCAGCTAAGATCGCCCAACGCCAGGTAATAATCTTCTCGGCTTTGCCGTTTAGTGGTGGATAGTTACAACGTGGACACCGCCGATCACTCTCTTTGCCCTCTGGGAAATTCGTGGTAGCTTTCTTCAACTTTTTCTTCTTGAATTTGTTACCAATCTTAGTTTTAGCCTTCTTATGCACCACAGGAGTATCATCAGATGGTGTTTCGTCACCTGCATCAATGATTTTATCTGGTTTCTTTTTCATCCCTTTGTCCTTTGATTTTTTACCTGCGGCTGCTTCTGTGCTGTTTTTCTCTTTCTCTTCGTCGTCGGTTTCTTCTGTAGTTGCTGCTGCCTTTGCGTTTGGTTTTTTATCAGCGTCGTTTGTTTTCGCGTCATCAGCGTCGTCTCCATCGTTTTCGGCGCCACTTTTGTCGTTAGACGACTTATTTGTTGCCGATGCCGTCGTTCCTGCCGTTGTTGGTACTGCCGCCTCTTCTGAAATACCTTCCGATAATTTCGGTTTCACAAATTCAACACCTTCAGCCTTGCCTTCGTCTGTTTTGCTGGCATCCATATTTTCAGTGGTTTTATTGTTTTCACCATCAGCTGACATCTCACCCTGTCGTTTCTTTCTCTTTCTTAACTGCTCATCCACTTCTATTTTAACAGATAACAACTCTATCAACCGCTGCATTCTCTCCTTAATATTAGCGTTTTGCTCCGCTCGAATTGTTTTGCTATCTTCCTGTGTCGACGTCATTTCAGCAATTTTTCTTTCTGACAATTTTGCGTGGATATCTGCGCTCCTCAACGTACGCCCAAATTCCTCTATGAGAACATTCCTCAGCTGATCGTATGTACTGACCATAACCGATTCCAAAAACAATTTTGCCATCTTGGTCATTTTTCCGCGTGCCTGTACATACTTCTGCTTTTCGGTGAGCTCGTACGCATCTGCGTTCTGCTCAAAATTTGTCAGCCAATGCTCCACTGGGATAGTCTCACCGTCAAAATCAGGCACTACTCGCGCAAAATTGTCTATGGAAATCTTCCGCTCATTTTGCACTCTCTGATTCATTTCATCTGCTTGTATTTTTAGAGTCAGCAATTGAATAATTTGTTGTAGACTCTGGCCGTTCACTTCACCACCACCTGCTATTGTATTGGCTCCAACATTGCCAACTGATGATGAACCACTTCCTGTGATGCCGCCACCGCCACTAATATCTGCAATTGCCGCTTGAGATCGTGTCACAACACCATACTGTTGTCCCTTTGCCTTTTCAACACCCACGTCTTCGTCACTCATATTCTCGAATTCGTTTCCAACAGATGACGAAATAATTCCAGAAATTTCGTTTTGTTTGCTGCTGTTGCTGCCTCTACTGACGTTGCTGCGCTGCTGACTTTTTCTTTAACTACTTTTGTTACGCTCGAACTCGTTTCCAACAGATTCCAGAAATTTCGTTTTGTTTGCTGCTGTTGCTGTCTCTACTGACGTTGCTGCGCTGCTGAACAGTTGTTGCTTGACTTATCTCTGCGTCGTTGTTGCCTTTGCTGCTGTCTTGACGCTGCTCTGCCACAGTTGATGTTGTTATTCTGCTCTGCCTCTGCTGCTTGTCTTGACGTTGCTCTGCTTCTCCGCTGCTAACAGTTGATGTTGTTATTCTGCTCTGCCTCTGCTGCTTGTCTTGACGCTACTCTGCCTCTCCGCTGCTGTTGTTGATCTGCTCTGCCTCTGCTGCTGGTTTGACGCTACTCTGCCTCTCCGCTGCCAACAGTTGATGTTGTTGAGCTGCCTTCTTAACGAAAACAAATAGTCCCACTATGCTGTTCCGTTTCTTGCCCTCCAACACACACCACCGTTCTTTCAGCCGATCGTATGACAAACGTAACGGTTTGCACTCTAACACGTCACTCTGTCGCCTTGATGAAGCTTCTCGAATAGTTTGCCTTCACTGCATTTACAGCCACCGCGCTATTGCGTATCAACTACGTTGTCTCGATCACAAGACGGATGTATATTCAGACGCCACACTGACGCCACTCGCTCTCAACATATGCACTGCACACATACGCCTGCCTGTCGACACTCGTACTTATCGAAAAAACATGCACACCACTGCTTCGTTCACGTTTCAATTAATTTAATATTTTTTTTTTTTTTTTAACTTAGGTTGAGCCCCCAAATGTAAAGTTTAAGTGTAATAATATGTTTATTGTAATGTATATAATTGTTCGTTCCGCTGTACAACCGATGCACGACTTGTTCTCTTCCGAGTCAACTTTCAACTTGCGACTGCTTCTGCTTGCGACCCATTTCCAACTGTATGCATAGCTTGTCTCGCACCCGTGTTGCCAACTCTGCTGCTGATCGATAGTTCGGTCGTCTATCAATATCGGTTGGTCCGATAGTTATCACCGATCACCAGCTCACCACCACTTGTTACATACATAAAGGAAATTTATATATATACTAGCGTTACTCGGCGTGCGTTGCTACACCACCTATCCAATAATTGGGTGTTTCTTCTAAAAAGCTTTGTTGTAAAATGTGTAATTAATAATTTACGTGAATTGTTTGGATTTCTGATGATCACCCGTAAGAAGAGAGTGAAGTGGTTCAGATGGACGGAGAATTTCTTCTAATTTGACTTTTCCTTGTAAGCAACAAATGCCTTTCGATTCGTCCTTGAATTTCAATGCCAAGCAATGTTCACACACTACTGACATAGTACCTAATGATAGTATACGATCGTCCTTGTAAAAAATCGAAGGATCGTAATTCATAGCAGAATTTTCTTTATTTACCCATGAATTAGTAACTCGTGCTGATGATTCTCTCTCTCTCTCAGCTCTATAACTATCCCGAAGCTGACTGAGGCGAGCCTCACGTTCCGTTGACGATTCTTCATCTCTTGCTGAACGTACTCTTTTGGCATTCACTGTACTACGACCTATGTTCGAACGACGACGTCTTCCAGACATGACTTTATAATTTCTTGATAGTAATAATCAGACTTAAATAAAAAAAATCTAAAATCACATTTGAAGAAACTTTGCTGTGTAAATAATATAATGTATAATGCCAACTACATTAATTTTAAAGATAGGCATATAGCATATAGGTATATGTATAGTGAAAATAACAGCATTTCTCCACTATTTAATGGATGTTATTATAAATATAAACCTTCCTCTTCAATCACTCTATCTATTAAAAACAACCGCATCAAAATACGTTGCGTCGTTTTAAAGATTTAAGCGAATATAGGAAAACAGCGACTTTGTTTTATAATATGTATATAGATATATTATAGATAAAAAAATGAACCCAAAAAATAGTATGACACCGCAAAACTCGAGAAGCGGCTGGACCAATTTTGATGATTTCTTTTTTTTTTTTTTTTTGTACTCATGGAGTTACCAGTCAGGTTCTTTGCTATATTTGGATCTGCTAGGTGGCGCTGATGTCCAGATATAGATATTTTTATGTTATTTTTAGGGTTCCGGACCCAAAGGGAACCCTATTGCAGAGACTTCGTTGTCCGTCCGTCCGTCCTCGGGTCATATCTTATGAACCGTATTAGCTAGAGTTGAAATTTTTTTTTGAATGTGTAGTTCTATCCGAGCATCAGCAACAAATACTTTTTTGTTTTCATTATTATTAAAACACTAATCAACCCGTGGTAACGTCAAAGGAAAGTCACATGTGCTTAAAGGAAAAAGATACCGTAAGTATTTACAAACTCCTTAAGAGGTCATTTGGATGAAGCCGTTTTAGCCGACGAGGAGCTCTGTTGTGAATTAGGGCCCTTGATAAGGGGTTGGGGTCCTTTAATAAGCAATCATTGTAACGGCTGCTGAAAAAATTTATTTCCTCAATCACCGTTGGTATCTTAAGGTCACGGTGTAGAAGGCGTTTCTAACATACCAATGGTGCACTAGTTATGCGTCATAAGGCTTTGTTTTGAGTTGCTTGCAACTTTTTGATGATATATGGTGCCGCAGTTCCCCATATTTGAATGCCGTATCGCTAAACTGGGACACAACTAGTTTGAGATACCCTCCTAGTGGTTCAATTTGGCTGATTCCAACAAATGTACAGCACCTATATTAAAATTAATAGTGTCTAATTTCAGCTTAATAGAGCAAAAAACAAAAGTTTTTCTAATAATGAATTTTAATGGGGGATTGATCAAACTGAAATTTTCAAATCAACTTTCACCCACCAAGCAAATTTCAAGATCGTGGGTTTACTAGTTCATTTAGCTCCCATACAAACCTATATGTTTCTTGTATGGGATTCCCTTTAAATTTTTGAATATATTTTAGTAGAGTACAAAAATCTTCAAGAGGTAACGCACAAGAGCGCTTATTTATGAAAACGTTCATAAATGAATATTTCTTATTTTTGCTCGCCTTCATATATGAACGATTTGATAATTCCGTTCTTGCTTTTGCTCGTATGCGAGTGACAAAAATGCTCTAGCTCTTTATTGAAAATATTTCATATACAGTTACGGTGAAAATAATATTAGTGGTGATTCTCTTCACTTTGATCATTCGTATTGTTATGTTTCTCTTCATTTCTAATTTTCTTTTTCTACCAATGTGATCTACTGAAAGAGCACAATAAAATGTCCCGTTACTTTTGGATTTTCTCCGTTAGTTGTTTGTCTTTGTCTTGTGTTTTTCACAATTATGTCTGTTTTTGTACGTTCAAACTTATAGTAGTACTTGGACAAATATTGAGAAAAAAATCATTCTGTTGCTTCTTTAGATCAGAAAAGTTTACAAAAATAAATATTATTAGTGACTAATAATTTACAATAGTTACTGATCAAAATTTTTAGTCATTTCTTTTCCTACAATGGGCAAGCACTGCACACCTGAACGGCGTGCACTCATAAAAAAAAATTATTTCTGTCGGAAAAAGTTACAAGGAAGTTCAAAACATGGTAGGTTGCTCTCCTACAATGGTACGTAATGCTATAAAAGTCATACCAAGACATGAAACACGTGGACGACCTCGCATTATGTCCGAAACATTAGTAATCCGTGTACTGAGATAGTCAAGGCAGAAACCATTTCGGTGCTCTACAAAAATAAAAAAATAATTAAATCTGAATATAAGCGTAGAAACCATACGGAAAAACAATTTAAATGCTCGGAGCCCAAGAAAAGTCCCATGATCACATGGGTTGGCCAGTACAGAAATGGAGAAACATTTTATGGTCGGACGAATCCAAAGTTGTGCTTTATGGTGGAACTGGGCTTCATCAGTATGTCAGGCGGCCTCCAAAGTCTGAGTAGCAACCAAGATTCACAACAAAAGCTGTGAGACACGGAGGAACTCGCATTATGATCTGGGCTTGTTTTTCATATTATCGGCACCTGTATGTGCATATAACGCAGGAGAAAATGCTGCCGTATGCTAGTGAAGAAATGCCACTGATTTGGGTGTTTCAGCAAGACAACGACCCTAAGCATACAAAGTGGCCGAACAGTGGTTCCAGGCCAACGGAATGAATGTACTAGAATGGCCTACACAGTCGCCAGATCTCAACCCAATCGAGAATTTGTGGTACGACGTGAAGAATGAAGTTGCCAAACGTCTACCCAGTTATGCTGAACAGCTTTGGAGAGCAGTTAGAGATGCTTGGAGCTCCATTCCTTCCCAAAGGTGTCAAACTCTTGTGGATTCGATGCCAAAAAAATGTGCTGCAGTTATAGCAAACAAAGGCTATGCTACTAAATACTAATTGTAGGGTAAGGTAATTTTATAATTGTAGTTATTTTAATAATATCCGTAATATTTGTATCAGTTATGACAGGTGGGAGACCTACAAATGAATCACTTCTATTATTTTGACCGTGCAAATTAATGGAATTTTGAAAAAGATTTTTTTTTATTGTTATACGACATCAAGTTATTATTTCTTTATGATTTTCTAGTTAACATATCGTACTTAAAAACAAATTATTCAATTCATTCATTTTTTTGTTTTATCAAATTCATTTTCTAACTAGCGCTACTATTATTTTGAAAATAGGTATATGTGCGCTCTTATGCGCTCTGTCACGAACATTCTTTTTGATGAGTGCATGCAGGGTACCACCAAAATACTCACTCGCCC
>JBAMAW010000197.1:0-22884 GCA_037043295.1 Amiota minor | reverse complement strand
ATAGTCCACCGTCGACATTTGAGTTGTCTTGTTTTTTTTCGGGATTATTACTTCAATTCATTTCGTAACACGAAGGTTAACTTCTTCTTTCTTTTTTTTTTATAAGTTCACGCACATTCCTTGGTGTAATCATGAAACTTTTCTGACCCGGATATTCGTCGTCCTTGATGTGCTCACAACCTTGCTTGAATCGTTTAAGCCACTCATGGACTCTAGCACGGGATAAACAAATGTCATCATACACTTCTTTCTTTAATTCAAACGTCTCAGTAAAAGTTTAAAGCAAAACTTAATATTCTATTAGGACTATGCATTAATTTTAAAGGTTTTTTCACCAAAAATGGGGCTTTATTTCGATTTCAAAATGGATTGATACATCATTCAAAGACTGTCTGCTAGCCACAACCTTTTCCCATTTTCTTCAATTTCCGGATTCCGTTTCTCCAAAATTCCGGCTTCTGGGCGGCTATGAATGAATCCATCCATTTTTGGTCTCTTCATATGAAGAGAAGCGGTGTCTCAGCGAGCTTACGCTGCATCTCCCGGAACAAGTGGTAATCAAAAGGAGCAATGTCTGGGCTGTACGGCGGGTGGGGTAGCACTTCCCAGTTGAGCGTTCCAAGGTATGTTTTGACGACCTGTGCAACATGCGGCCGAGCGTTGTCATGCTGCAAAATAACCTTGTCGTGTCTTTCGACCGTTTCCGACCGTTTTTCAAGCAATGCTCGGCTCAAACGCATCAATTGACGTCGGTAAACTTCCCCAGAGATGGTTTCGTTGGGTTGGACCAGCTCATAGTATAGTTGACATACTCGGAGCACAAAAAAACTATGTTGTGTACACTTCAGCGAAATGACAGATACTGGTAAACAAAGCCTAATGATGAGGCTTTGACATGAATATAGTTACAGTATTGCCAGATGCGATACTGTTGTAAATAACGCCATCTGTGTGCAACCTTTAAAATTAATGCATAGTCCCAATATCTTTTTTCGAAGCTAATTTTTGGACCGATGCTATAAACACACTGTTACTTATAAAGCAATAACTCGGTTTCTAATTGTACGTTGGTCATGACATTTTGACAGAAGGTCAATGAAGGATGTACCTTTTCAACTCGTGCTCTCATCACATTAAGGTAATGTTTTGGTCGTTAATCCACTTCTTTTGTGCATTCTCAGGTTGAAATAGCCCATGGACAAAAATATTAAAAAAAAATGTGTAAATGCTCTTTGGAGAGTGGTATTCATCTTAGATGAAACGAATTGAAGTTCCAATGAGCCGTTATAGGGGACTTCAACCCACACCATTATGCCTCACACGGCTATGATGAGGGATCAAAAAATGTTCTACCTTACTTATGTAAGTGGTAGTGACATATATATGGTCCATCCAAATTAAAGCGTTTTTCATCAGAAAAAAAACGATTCGATGCCACACTCTATTGCATGTTATGTGGTTTCGAGCAGAAAGAAAGTAAAGAAAGCTTACAAACGTCGTTAAGAAGTATTTTTTTTTTTTTTTGTTTTTGAGCGTAGATCTTTATGTGCGTTACGGCATGAGTGAAAATTCAATAAATGTTGCTAAAAATAGAATCGTCAGATTTATTTTCCTGCAAATTTTTACAACAACAACATGCAAAGAACCAGCTTGTGTTTAATATAGCTATTTAGGCAGTGACAACGAAAGTTCCTGCGTATCGTAATGGTTAGAGAGTACGACTGGTACATCGAGGATGGTGGGTTCGAGTCATGAACTGGGAATATTTTTTTTTATATTGTAAATGACTGTTTATATTAGGATTCTGTACCCAAAGGGTACCAAATGGAACCCTATTGTAGAGACTTCGTCGTCCGTCCGCCCTCGGGTCATATCTCATGAACCGTAATAGCTAGAGAGTTGAAATTTTCACAGAGTGTGTAGTTTTATCCGTGCATCAGCAACAAATCCTAAGACTAAAATATTCTCAAAAATTTAATGGGGTCTAGTAATCCCACGATCTTGAAATTTGGGTGGTTAGTGGCCATATATTAGAAACTTATATTGTCGCAATTTCAGTTTGATCAGACCACTAGGGAGGGTACCTCCTATACAAGCCCACCATTAAAATTCAGGTTCTTATTACAATAGAAAAACTTTTTTGTTTTTTAGACTACTGAACTGAAATTTAGACACCTGATATAGGCACTGTACTTTTCTTGGAAGTAGCCAAATCGACCAACTAAGAAGGGTTCCTCCCATACAAACTCACCATTAAGATTCAGGTTCTTATTAGAAAAACATTTTTGTTTTTTTTCAATATTGAACAGAAATTTAAATAATAATAGCGTTAACCGGCGTGCGTTGCTACACCCCCATGCGTTAATTGGGTGTTTCTTATAAAAAGCTTTGTTGTAAAATGTGTAATTAATAATTTACAATATATTTTATTATTCTTTTAAAAAAAAATCGGTTCAGTATATTTTGCACCAAATAAAAAAAAAATTTAAAAATGGAATAAAACTATCTATATCTGGACAACAGCGCTACCTACCGGATCCAAATGTAGCAAAGAACCTGAACCGCATCAAAATACGTTGCGTAGTTTTAAAGATTAAAGCGAATATAGGAAAAAAACGACTTTGTTTTATAATATGTATGTATAGATTTTTTTTTTTTTTTTTTCTCCGATTGGATATGTGCTATTGTTTGCCTACATCTTATATCTTAAATATAAAAGAAAACACTAAGTACATTTTTAACAATAAGAGGGGAAAAGGCAGTGGACAATATCGAACATTTTCGAATGGTTTCTTGCATAATGGTCTGGATTACTGGGTGTCTTAGGCCTCATTTTTAAGAGCTGCGTCAGGCCAACAACCGCAAGTTGCCTCTCAGCGCCACCCGTAACCTAAGTTAGGTCAGATCGACTGGTCTGCTTCGTTTTAAGCGTCTACGTCTAGACAATTCGTGAGATGGAAGGTCTGTTATTTCTAGATTGGTATGTCGCTTTAATGTTTTGTGGTACCTCCTGCTAGCATTAATGATTTCTTCCTGAATCATAGTTATGCCGAGGTCTTTGTGAATTTCATAGTTAGATATAAACCAGACCGCATTAATTATTGATCGAAGTATTTTCGATTGTTGACGCTGAATAATGTTAATGTTAGTTTTCTTGGCTGTACCCCATAATTGCATGTCGTACGTCCATATAGGCTTAATTACACTATTATATATTACTATTTTCCCATTGGTTGTTAACTTAGATCTACTGTTAAGAAGCGGGTATATCTGCTTAAATTTTAATATGAGTTGATCTCTCTTTTTTTGGATATGATGTTTCCACGTCAGTTTACTATCAATATGCATGCCCAGGTACTTTGCCACATTGCTTAATGGAATGTCAGTACCTTTTATTTTTAATTGTCTTGGCTGATAAGCTGTCCGTGTTGTGTATACCACTTGCGTCGTTTTTAGTTCATTCACTTTTATTTTCCATTTATCAAACCAATTGCAAGCTTCGTCAAGAATATTCTGCAGCTTAGTTGTTGCGATGTGTGTTTCGTTTGACATCTAATTGCAATATTGAGATATGTTGTTGATGTATAGATATCGATAAGGTTTTAATATAGGCGCGGTACATTTGTTGGAATCAGTCAAATCGGATTACTAGGGGGAGTACCTCGCATTTAAACTCCAATTTGGTACTATACGAGTCTTACTCGCCGATATTTTATACTCTTCACGGGAGTGAATAGTATTGTAAGTTTGAAATAAAGTTTGTAACACACAGAAGGAAACATCGCAGATCACATAAAGTGTATTCTTGATCATCACGATGAGATAAGTAGTCCGTCTGTATGTCTGCACGTACGTAAATATGACTAAAAAAAAAAAAAAAAATTAAACATAAATAAATATAGTAATTAAAGTTTTTGTTCTGAATGAAACTGTGCTCTATACGGGTGTCCCACGATACATCCTTCTTTTTTTTTAATTACTTTAGATATTTTGCTTTACTTACTTATCACTCGGCGTACGTACACTTGCATTTACGCCCAATTTTAATTGAATTTTGGGAGCAGAGCACATTGAGGCTCAAAAAAATGTTCGCAAGTCGTAAGAGCTTTTCTGGCGGGTTTTTGATATTTTCCTATAACTTGGTACATGAAAATCGGATTCTGAAAATGACAGACGACAGTCTGACTTTTATAGACATTTTCTGCTATCTGCTTAGTTGTAAGATTGCCAATATTTCGCATATTTCTTCCGATTTTAAATAAAATATTATTAATGTTATTAAAAAAAATTTATAAAAATACCAAGTTCTTGATGAAAAATTAAGGTAATTTGATATTTGTTTTTGTTCATTTATGCAAGGCGTGGAGACTTGATGTAACCAAAACTTAAACATTTTCTTAATTTGACTATAATTGTTGTTGCAATATTATTTTCTTGAATTAACATAAATTATTTATTTATTTATTTATTGTACAGTAGAAAACTTAATTCTAAAATACAATATTAAAGCTGAAGCAAGAAAGGCCTTGAGCTAAATTAACATAAATATATTAATAGCTGCACAGTCATACGATAGTTTGTACATAAGTCTAACAACGACATAATTATGGGGTTCTCTATAAATAAAGTAATTTGTAAATCTTTATTCACACACTTTTGGAAACATTCTTTAAAATAAAATTACCGATGTATTCTAGTTTGTTTTTGCGTTGTTCATAAACAATTAAAAGATTTGATAGCTTTAATTGTAAATTTGCAAATAAGGAAGAAGCCGTATCGATCAACCCTTGCAGTGATACCTCATCCGGTTTACTTATTGTAGGTAAAATTAAACATGCTCGAAATATAATCAAGAAAGATTAAAACGTCATTATTAATCATATCGCTGTTTTAAACGCTTTAGACCCTTGTCTGGGTGACTAGACATATCATTAACTTGATATACCTGTACCACTTCAACTATGCAACAAAACCCGGATCAAATTAAAGTGATAACAATCCCACCAGCTTAGCCAACCTATTTCTCATAGATAGCTAGCGCAATGCTGGCAACACTTTTAAGAAAAAAAAGCTCTTTTGGGAAAAGCTCAGGCAACCAGGCACACAGAAATAGTAGTGAGAAAACTTAACAAAACCAAAACAAACAGATTGACATTGAATGTTTATGCACAGTCTCAATTTATGCAAACTCGTGAAGGTACCGAAACAGGCGGAAATGTATAAATAGATTCAATCAGCTGTTCTCGCAAACACAACTGTCAATGTAACTAAAGAAAAAATGCCGAAAACGAAAAAAAGACAAATTAGTTAAATTAACTACAGAAAGGGCAATAAATGACTTATTATTATTGCAAATTTTTGGTAATTACGATGGTAAGAAGTTATATAAAATAAATGTGTTCCACCATTCAGACCAATGTGGCAATGCTAATATTTTGTGCAATTTACTCAACTCAATCGTCTCACAATTTTACGGAAATGTTCAAAATTTTTTTATTTAGACTAACCTCATTTAGTTTATGTAGTGGTTGTTTATGCAATCTCGTGACGACCCCAATTGTGTACATAAAGAAGCATACGAGCGAGCGAAAAGTCTAAATTTTTCTTTTCGTATGCATTCACTCTGCGCATATAAATGAGAATTATGTGCATGTACTTAGTTGCATGCGTGCGAACGAAAAGTCAATATTTCTTTTCTTATGCATTGCTTAGTCTAAAAGCATCAAGACACCTTGCTTGTCCAACATGTGTGTGTGTGTTATATCAAGCATCCAACGAAGTGGGACTAATGTTGCCCAAATAAATATAAATGATATATGAATTAATTATAGAACTTTTTTTAGAGATTTATGTGCAATACAAACAAAAATTGAAAATTTAGATCCTACTGGTGAGCAACGGACAGAGATTGAAATTGCGTGTATGATGTCTCTTAAGAGATTTTGTATGTTTTCTTTTATTTTTGATTAAGTTTATTGTGTTGAAACACAAAAACAGTAACAACATGAAGTTGAAGATGATGATGTTGCTGGTGATGATGCTGTTTTTGAGGAATATTGTACAATATATGTAGGCCGCTTAATGGTATACTAGGGGAACCCGCGGCCGACACAATCGACCACATTCAAGAAAAAAAAAAAAACATTTGTTTTTTAAGTGTTAATAACTTCTCTGTAAACAATGTTTTTTGTGAAAACTCTTCCGTCACATGATAAATGGCGAACTCTAATGGCGGCAACATACAATTGCCCGTGGCTAAACACAGGCTGTATCAAAAAAATTCCAAATTTTTGAAACGTATGAACTTGGGATTTATTTATAGTCATCGCAAAAGCTGGAATGACTCGAAATTGAGTTCTTTGAAATTTGAACGGTACAAGGGTTTTCGAATAAGTCAAATGAATACGGGAACTAAAATTCGATTATAACGCGCTACACCTGTTAACACCTCGCAATCTATTGAGAGTCGGTGCATTCGTTTTCCTTTATTTAAATTCCGTATTAATAATACAATACAATTTTCTTTTAAAATCAATTTATGGCGAGGCAGACCACTAATTAAAAATTAAATTATTCGGTATTTCAACGATATCCGAACCGAACTGAGGAAAAGCTTCCATTTCACAGTTACCAAGTGATATAAGACACTGAACAACATGAATTTCATAAAGAAGGGCCCTCATATTTCGAGTTTAAGTGGCATGTTGAAAGTTTCGAAATTCAGAGCATATTTCTATGAGGGTAACACGTGAACCATGAGGAACAATTGGCAAGATTTGTCTAAAATTACCGCATAAAAAAATTGTTTTCCCCGAAACAATTTGACTCTATTCTCTACCGAACTCAAGTCTCTCAGCAATCTATCAATTAATTTCATTGAAATTTCGTCGATTATAATCAGTGATGCAAAATTGAGGAATTTACCTTGACTACTGTTAGGACTGATAATTTTATTATTATTTTTTTTTTTTTGATATTGATAGTATTTATTGAATCTCCTATATAAATACATAGGACTAACAATAAGGTTACAAATCTTAAAAAAACTAATACACATGTGTCCCTCCTACAATGAAGAGGAAGGAGTTCACTTAGCACTACGAGCCTCTAATTAATCAAAAGGGCTGCACGATCGTTACGGATCAGTCGAGATGAGTTCCTTGTATGGACAAGGACTCTGGCTGGGGATTAACATGTCGAACTAGTTTATCCATATAAATAGCTTTACGCTTGGAACATTCATATTTGACAGGTGGTACTTCCAGGTCTTTGTGAATGTCTTCATTCCTGATATACCATGGAGCTCCCGTGATTGTTTTAAGTATCTTGGATTGTGCTCTTTGTATAACTTCAGTGTTACTCGCGCTCGCGGTGCCCCGCAATTCAGAACCATAAGTCCAAATTGGTTTAATAACAGAGTTATACAGCATCACCTTGTACTGAAGTCTCAGTCCAGATTTAGAATTGATTAGCCAGTTAAGACTTTGAGCCCTTAGTTTCATATGTATCTTTTTAGATTCTTTATGCTTCCGCCAGGTGAGCCGTCTGTCCAGGTGAACGCCAAGATAAGTTACCACTTGAATAAGAGGAATTGTAACACCATTTAACGTTACTGGAGAACAAGTCCGTCGGTTCAATGTAAATGTAATATGCTTACATTTCCCCTTATTGACTTTAATTCTGCAGTTGGATAACCACGCCTGAAGGCTTTTAAGATGAGCATCCAAGCCTGCAGAAGCTTTAACTGGGCAATGGGAGTGACTGATTACGGCAGTGTCATCAGAAAAAGTCGAAGTAACAATTTGACTACTTGTTGGAATGTCGGCAGTGAATAACATGCATAGAGTTGGTCCCAAGACACTACCTTGGGGAACTCGTGCTTTTATCTTAAATTCATTTCTAATGAAACTTTTCTGCCTTTCTACAAACACTCGATTTGATATGTAGGATTGCAGGACTCTATGCATATTTTGGGGTAGCAAACATTTCATTTTGTGAATCAAACCCATACGCCATACTCGATCAAACACTTGTGCTACATCAAGAAATATTACTGAGCAATATTCTCGCAGTTCAAAGGCAGTTCTTATTTCCGAAGTAACTCTGTTGACTTGCTCAATCGTTCCAAGTTTTGCTCGAAAACCAAATTGATGATTTGGGATTGAACTATTTGCTTGTAACTGGTGATTGAGTTTGGCTTTAAGAACCTTCTCAAATAACTTAGAAAGACATGGAAGCCAACTTATAGGTCTATATGAAGAAGGACATGTCTTATCCTTCCCGAGCTTTGGAACCATTATAATAACCGATTTCTTCCATTGCTTTGGAAAGTACCCAATTTGAAGGATAGCATTGAAAAGACACGAGAGAAAAACTATTGCTGCGTTTGAAAGTTCAGTTATCATTTTTGGCACAATTCTATCATAACCAGCAGATTTTTTGGGTTTCGGTTGAGTCCTTATAATAGATACAATCTCACTAGAGCTTGTTAATGGAGACATATTTACTAAATTTGTGATTGTCTGGTGAGGAAGCACAAATTTGTTAGTAGGTAGATTTGGTTGAAATACGTGCTCAAGATGGTTGGGAAATACATTAGCCTTCTCTTTATCAGATCAAGCCCAACTTCCAGTTCTGTCTTTAATAGGTGAATCCAACTCCACAGGAGTTTTTAGCGATTTTTGCGCTTTCCAAATGAAAATCTAGTTTTTGTGGTTGAGAGGTTATAGATATAGCGCCTTTGTGCCTCGAGCTGGTCGCTTAAAAGTGCTTTGGATAGTTTTTTTATTGCATCTTTTAGCCTATGTTTAGCAGTAGGAGATCTATGCTGTTGCCAATCTCTTCTCAATTGTCGTTTTTAAACCAGTTATTCAATTTCCCTATTTGAGATTTTCTGCTGAACCTGTGAGCAACAATCGCAGGCGTTGATACCTCAGCTGCACCTACCAATACGGCACTTAACTCATTAACAGTTTTGTCAATATCGCTTTCAGAGTTGATCGCAGGTGCAATTTCTATGTGAGAACTAATATACTTTTTATATTGCAACCAATTAGTTTTATTAGATATTAGTCAATAAGGGCGATCCTCAAATATTGGAAAATCGAGTAAAACGATATCAACGGGGGAGTGATCGGAAGAGAGTTCATAATGAGTAACTGCTGATATGAGGTTTCTAAGTATATTTTTTGTGATACCAAAGTCGATGATATCGGGAGATTTTCTTAGATCCGCCGGCCAGTATGTAGGCCTACCCGGAGAAGCCAAGTCTAGCTTGTTTTTACAATTTACAAGAGTGCTGTAAAGTTGCCGACCTTTTGGATTTACTAAACGTGTCCCCCAATAAGTGTGTTTAGCATTGTAGTCACCGGCCGCCAAAAATCGCGCTCCAAGGCTATCAAAGAAATTTTTAAAAACATCCGCAGATATTGAAAATCGGGGAGGACAATATACAGCAGATAACGTCAGATTACCATAACGCATTCGCAACCGAACCGAAGTTGCTTGTAGATAACTAGATGAGTACGACTCTAGGGTCTGGTGTTTAATACGCTTTCTTATAATAATGCATGTACCACCATGAGCATTTCCATCCGGATGATTTGTTGTATAAACTATATAGCCTGGTATAAAGAAGTTGTTTTTGCTAGTCAAATGAGTCTCACAGACTAACATCACATCTACATTGTTGTCCTCTAGATACTTCATCAGCTCTAGTTTGTGCTGTGAGACGTCATTTGCGTTCCAGTGAGTTATTTTTAAATGAGCCATTATGGGGAATTTAACTTTTTCATTTGGATTTTCATCATCTCTTGAAAAGAGTTTTGCATCATTAAGATTGATTGATTCAAGGTCTGTAATAAATTCACCAACGTAGACTCACTAGAACTTAGTGGTTGCAACACTGGCTCATTACACGCATTTAGAGTTGGGGTAGTTTGTGAGATTGACTTATTATGTTGAGACATTGGAGCCTTAGGCTACACAATCTTTTTCGCAGTTTCTTGTTGAGCGCCTAAGCGCTGGGCACCTGCATACGACACCTTTGAAGTTAAAGGTGGTGGACACATAACCGTCGCTGATACTGTACGGTTAGCCTCACGGCTAAAATGGGCGGAATTTTTTTTTTTGACTGCAAACGGTTCTTCAACTCCTTATATACAGGACATCATCTAAAATTGGCTGTATGATTGCCCCCACAGTTACTGCATTTTTGAGATCACATTATCGCGACTTAGTTTACAGGTTGCGGTTTCATGCAAGTCTCCACAAGCTACGCACACTGGACGAAGGGTGCAATAAGATTTCGTGTGTTCAAATTCCTGACAATTTGTGCATTGCACAGGATTTACTCGTTTGTGAGGCTCCTCCACAATTACCCTACGGTGAAGTAAACATTTAAGGTTGTAAATGGGATGCACTTCATTTTTCTTTAAGTGCTGCAACTTGGGGGCCAACTCAATTTTGTACAATGACTGTGGGATTTTATTTTTATAAAACATATTAATCACTACTTTGACTTCAAACCCTTTTTCTTCCAATGCAGTCTTAATATCGCTACAATCCACAGAGGGTTCAATGCCCTTAATTACAACAACCAGCCCTTTACTACTTTTAAGTTGATAGGTATAGTAGTTTCTTTTAGACTCTCTAAGGTACTTAGTTACAGAACCGTAGTTTGCTCCGTATAAATTTGGACCTTAGTTTCTTTTATATTACCCTTGGTAATAGGGACAATATGAAAGTTATTCTTGCCAACTATTCTTTGGATAGCATCTACCAGCCTAATCGAGCTTTCTTCACGAACATACATTGGGGGAGGTTTCGCAATTTTAGATTTTGATGAGTTTATGTCATCGTTTTTAACAGGTTCATCCTTATCAGCAAGTAGCTGGAACCTATTACTTTCCAAAATCGTTTTTTTAGCATTATTATTTTTTTGCGGGCTTAGTTTATTGTGGAATTGTATGTAGCGGTCGATACCTGTCTGCACTGCCGCTTTATTTTCATGAGTCCCGTTTTGTATGCGCTGATTTTGACTACCTGCTGGTGACACAGTTGTCTTTTTTATTGTTTTTACTTGCATAGCAGAATTTTTTCTATTGCATGCTTGTTCTTGTTTTGGGTTATAAATATCGCTATTAAATGTTTCCGTGTTTGTTGTTGTGACAGAAACTGCATGTGATGACGCAATCGAAGCAGTAGCTGAGAACACTGTTGTTGTTCCTGAAACTGCACTAGCTGTTGAAGTAACGGCTGTGATTTGTGTTGTGTTTGTTGTAGCGTTAAACACAGTAGCTTCTGGGTTTGAATGTACAGGTGGTTAAGGGGAAGGGCACTGGGCACTCCATGGGAGTGAGTGACTACACTAGAAGGCAGAACAGGAAAGCAAGATCGTGCTCTTTCTACGGCCGGCTGAGCGGTTAATAAGGAACCTTTGTTTTTGTTCCTGGTATCATTAGCGACAAACGAGAAGTACGCATTTCTCGATGTCATTATTGGTGCTGTTAGGTTTTGATATGAAGCAAATAAAATAAAAATTTATTAGCTGCGAGGTAAACGTCCAATCAGAAAGACTGCTCGAAGACGGATGGACTGATATTTGAAACCGAATTTCTAAAAATGAAATTGGTAATTTGAACACATTGTGTAATGTTCTTTCACCGATCAAAAGAGTAGAAGCGATACCGCTGAAAGCTGTGGGTATATTTTACAACGAAGATGTAATGAATTTAATTTATAAATGATTGCAGTTTGGACATATGTTTTCTCACAATCTGCGTGAGCCGTTAAAAAAAATACATTGCTACCAGTACCAGTATCATGATTCAAAACTTCTCGTAAAACACTGTCTATAATATTAAATTGTTTATCATTAGCGCTATTTAACATATCTTCAAAAATATTTTTTTCTTCAACGCCGTTAGTGCTATCACTGAAAACAGAATCAACAGGGAAATAAACAGGAATTGGGAGACCAAGTTCTTGACATGAAGTATTATGTATCCGAAGAATATCATTGATTATAAAAAGAGTTCGATTATAAGAAATTTCCTGACTGGAGTCTATATGAAAATCTTCACTTATATCATCTTTGAATTGATTCCATAAAACTAACACATTCGCTGGAACATTCAAACCACAAAAAAGCCCAAATAACTTTCGCAATTGTCTTGGAGAATTAGTTTGTGTTACTTCATTTAAACATTCACGCCATTCGTTATCATTTGATGCAATCCCCTGTGCGTGGCATGCTTCCACAAAAGTTGGACACACAACCCCATTATAGAATCTTAAATCCTCAAAAGACTTGGTACCACGAGCGTGTAATATCAGTAACCGTAAATGATATAAATCGACATCTTTAGGAGATACAGCATACATTCGAGAAATAAGTTTCTCTACCCCACATTGTCGAACAGTCCACTTTTTGCCTTACCATCTCACACGAAATGTTCTGGAATTTTAATATACAGAAGTTAATTTGCAGAAGCAACGTTTGTATTTAATTCAAAGAATGCTAATAATTTGGTTCTTGGATGATTAGCTACGGCCAGTTCCACATTTCCTTCTCTTAAGTAAGTATTTTGCCTTCCAGGCAGGTTCAATCAAGCCGAATAATTGTATGAGACTGATAATGCATTGGCAATCCTACAAGCAGCCACAATGGAACCAACAAATCTACCATTTAAGAAATTTCGGATTTCATCTATCACGATTTCATTCGGCCCAACACCAAATTCTAAAGTCACACAATCATATCCTTTATAAGCATATATGTGGTATTATATTGTAGGATATTTATTATTATAAGTAAAAATGTGGTGTTAGCTGCAATGTTTTATTGAACTTTATAGTCTTTTAGTATTTTAACGAACACTGTATCCTATTCTATTCCACTTCGAGCGTTTCACGACGACTCTCCGCACGTTTACATCTTTTGAGCGTATAACGACGACTCATCCGACATTCAACCTCTACTTCTCTTGTCGATCTCTCGTTACCTACTGCATCACCCGCTGCACGTTCGCTTCCTTTTACTATTTTAACGAATACAATTGCGTTTCTAACAGCACAATCGTCTTTTTCTTTACTCTGCGTCGTTGCTACTCTTGATGCTGCTCTGCCTCTGCTGCTGTTGTTGATCTGCTCTGCCTCTGCTGCTGATCTTGATGCTACTCTGCCTCTCCGCTCAGGGACCATGAGTCAAATGACTTTTAACTAAGTTATCTAATTTTGGATGAATATGAGGGTCAGGAATTTCAGGAAAAACAATTTTATCAATACTTTCAATAGTATCAACTCTATCATCATTTTCCAAAGTCAACAAAATATGTGCATGAGGGAGACCACGTTTTTGAAATTCAATTGTGTAAATAATAACATCAACTTTACCGAATATCTGGTTTTTAACTATCAAGTTGATGAGTTCATTCAAATTAATTTTGAAAACGAGAACAACAATATCAGGTCGAAAATGAGCCTTAGCCGCATTTAAGGTTTCGATAATTTCGGGTCAATTTGCATTACATGTTATAGTTATGAATAAAAAAGGTTTTCCTCGCTGTACAATACACATATCATCTAAGTAATTCTGAAACATATTTCGTGGAGAACCTTTGAATGTGGAAGGGAAAATTACTTTGTGACCAACTCTAGAATCATAACCATTTGGATTTTGGTTTATAAAATCACTTAAGTTTTTATAAAGGTCAGCAAGTAAAGCAGCCTGATTTTTTTTAATGAAATGTAACTTGGTACTTTCAATTCGAACGTACATATCAACAATCCATTGAAGAAATAATTTTTGGGAAGCATGTAGAAGACTAAAATCATCACTAATAACAAGACGATAACATGTATACTGTAACATAGTAATTTTGTTTCGAGGAGCATGAGAATTAGTAGTAGAAGCAATGTTATATGCCAACTGGTATCACCATTAGGAAACAGCAAAGGATATGCCAACGGATCTAATGAAGAGTCCAAAACAGAAACATTATGAAGTTCTCGTGATTATTTCGAAAGAACAACCACACCTCTCTCAAAAGTCGGGATGACTTCACCGTCATCGCTTCTAAAAATAGCTGCAACATCAGTCTGAATAGCATCGTTATATCGACGAAGATCACACTCTTTATTCATCTTAATCATCATACAAACATTAGCAGTTGTATTTTCAGGATGGTGACAATATTCAGCCATTGATCTAAAAGAACGTACAAACACATTTACACGATCTAACTCAATAGCTATTTCATACATCGACTGGCTCGTTGGCCCAGAGGTTAGTGCGCTGGGTGACATCCCAAGAGTCGCGGGTTCGATTCCTGCTCAAGACAAGTCTAGTCGTGCACTTTTCTAATTTCCTTCTTAACTTTCCCCTGAGCTGAAGGCCTCTGTCGCTATTGCTCATATTAAAAAATTCTAGGTTATAATTTGTAATTAGTTCTAATAAATAAATAATAAATCACTACATACTGTAAGCTTAAATCTTTAAAACTACGCAACGTATTTTGATAGATAGAGTGATTGAAGAGGAAGGTTTATATCTATAATAACATCCATTAAATAGTGGAGAAATACTGTTATATTCACTATACATATATCTATATGCCTATCTTTAAAATTAATGTAGTTGGCATAGTGTTATTATTCATGGAAAAAGCATTTACAGTCACTACAGTATTCCAGCTTCTCATTATTTACACAGCAAAGTTTCTTCAAATGTGATTTTAGAAGTCAAGAAATTATAAAGTCATGCCTGGAAGACGTCGTCGTTCGAACATAGGTCGTAGTACAGTGAATGCCAAAAGATTACGTTCAGCAAGAGATGAAGAATCGTCAAAGGAACGTGAGGCTCGCCTCAGTCAGCTTCGGGATAGATAGAGAGCTGAGAGAGAGAGAGAGAGAGAATCATCAGCACGATTTACTAATTCATGGGTAAATAAAGAAAATTCTGCCATGAATTACGATCCTTCGATTTCTTACAAGGACGATCGTATGGTATCAATAGGTACTATGTCAGTAGTGTGTGAACATTGAAATTCAAGGACGAATCGAAAGGCATGTGTTGCTTACAAGGAAAACTCAAATTAGAAGAAATTCTCCCTCCACCTGAACCACTTCACTTTCTTCTTACGGGTGATCATCAGTAATCCAAATAATTCACGTAAATTATTAATTACATATTTTACAACAAAGCTTTTGAGAAGAAACACCCAATTATTGGATAGGTGGTGTAGCAACGCACGTAAAAATAAAGCTGTGTATATGTATATGCCGGATCATTACCGCAACCCGGAATAATTGAAGCAGATCGTTGGTAAAATACGTCATGAATCTTAAAATGATAAATTCCATTCAAAATTCTGTCATCTAATTTACACTCAGAACTTATCATTGCAAGTGAAGCACGGATATTATCAAAGTAATTCTTGGAGCATTGTTTAATGGCATTTGAGTTCAAACCTTGAACTAATTTCATAAAAAGAACATTCCGAAAGAGGGGTTGTAATGCAACTTTTCCCTTATGACAACAAAGAGTAAAAGCGCTAGTGTTACGTAAAGTAATTCCAGATTGAAAATGTTTTGCTGAACAGAAATCACATCGTAATATTAAAGACCCACAGCTAAAAGACTCAAAAATACGGGGAATAAAATGCAACGCAATTTTATACGTTCCATTCAATAAATCAATATCTTGATCGTTTGAAGTAGTTGCGATAATATTTCTAACTGATCTCATGTAATTTCTCTAGCGTGTACGTTGAATTCTTCCATTTAGAGAAGATCGGGAAGGCAAATTTAAGTAATAGAAATGTTAAAATTAAGCACAAAAAAAAACAGCAATGTTAAAATTGTGAAAACAAATTAAATAAAAGTCGCAAAAATTTTCACAAATCAGTCACAAAATAATCGGTAAATTTTAGTAATGTTTTTTTTATTTTATTGGACCCATATTATTTGTATTGTAGCTTATTTTGCATTTATAGAGTTTAGTTACATTAAACCAACTTAACAACTAAGAAGAATAATTTATACATTAAATACATTTGTTTAAAAATTTGACATAATTAGTTGTAAGGAAAATAGGGGTTGCAAACACATTATATTAAAGACTAGAACTAATTTAAAACTAAGGATCCATACTTAACAAAGCTAATTTGTAAATTAGAATCTTAATTATTAGTCAACACTAGGAGAGTGTAATAATTAATTTCTTAAATTAAAATTTATATTAGCTAGACAGATTTTTTCATCCATCATGCCTTTTCATGAAGAAGAGAAGTAGAGTAGTAGAAAGGAAGATTAAAAATCATTTTTAAAAGATGTTTGAAGTTTCTTACGATGACATGTAACACAATCGCTCTAAACCTCGGACCCATATAGCATGATTGGCACAAATATCGACTTTACAATTATTAATTTATTTTTTAGAGGTTTGATTTTCTATTAATAAAAGGGTAACGAATTCTTATAGCTTTATTTATGTTGTCAATTATCCTGCTTACATGGCAACGGAAGTTCTCCCATTTTATTGATTGGGAGCTAAGTAGTAGGTTTGTGTTCGGTAAGTGACAAGACATGCGATTCCGGGTGAAATATGTAGCATTTGTTTTTTTGGTATTAAGCTTAATTTTCCACCATCTATCAAAGTTATTAAAAGCCTTTGTAAGAAAATGTTAAATCTCACTATAGCTATTGTCAGAGCAGTAGAGAGTCATCAGCAAAAATTAAAGCTTGACAATGATTAAACGTTGGTATATCATGGGTGTACAAATTATATAGCGTGGGACCTAACACAGAACTCTGAGAACATCTGCACCTATAAGTTTTTTTTTATCAGATTTGACACCATCCATAATAACCAAGAAATATCTGTAAGATAGAAAACTAAGTATCATTTTAACTATATATTTTTATATTTTAACAATGGGGCACCGGTGAGTAATAGATTATGGATGAGGCCCTTGAGCCATACAGTGCTAAAAGCAGCCTGAATGTCCAATGTGACCATACCCACAGATTTCTTCGAATTTAACTTGTTTTTGACAAATGTTTTTAGATTCCTCAGCTGATGAATACAGCTAAGATTAGGCCTGAAACCGTAGTGTGAAGACGGAAGAATATTGTTTTCTTCTAAGAAGGTATTCAACCTAATGTTAAGTAATCGCTCAAATATTTTGGAAAAACTGCTCAAAAGACTGATAGGGCGGTAACTTTCTGGAGAGTCAGCAGATGTACCTGGCTTTGCAATTGCTATGATATTGGCTGACTTCCAGCAACTTGGAAAGTAGCCGATGCTCATGCATTTATTAAACAGTATAGCTAATAATTTTAGGGCTCGTTTGGGGAGATGTTTCAGGCTGATATTTGGTATGTTATCAGGGCCTGGGGACTTATTTGTTTTTAGAACACGAACTACTCTTTGGACATCCGGAAGAGTGATAGTTTCGAAGCATGAGAATACATCGTTATCCAGTGAGCTAAACGAGCTGTTAACAAGTGGTACGATCTGAAAGCGAATCAGTGAGTGTTTTTTCTCAAATATTTCACTCATTATATTAGCTTTCTGTACACTAGTACTGCAAATCTTGTTATTTAACAGAAGCTAGGAACGAATTGTTTTTTATTTTTAATTATTTTGGTGATTTTCCAAAATGGTTGGGAGTTTCAGTCCAACCGGATAGTTTATTATTCCATGTAAAGTTATTAAATTCAAACAATAGCATTTTACTTTGACGGTTGAGAAAATTTAATCTGGCTTTGACAATTGGTTGCCTGGATCTTATCCAATGCCTTGGTACAATATTTCTTATTTTGATAAGCTCAATAATATTATCAGGAATTTTAGAGTTAGATGATCGAATTTAGGCACTGCTTGGTCAATTGCTCCAGACAGGCTAGTTGTCATGAAGTCAATAATAGAGTCAATTTCATTACAGGTAGATAGTGTATTATTGTTTAAGTTTGATATGAAACGGAAGCTTTGCTTAAGGATACGTCTGTACAACTTCAAATTAGCTTTTGGGTAGGGTAATGTTTGTTTATCAAAAGTAGTTATGGTCGAGATAATTTTACATACAGTGGGTACATGGTCTGACGAAAGGTCGTTAAGAACTAGTGGTTCAGTGAAAAAATGCGATGAACTTGCTAAGAAGAGGTCTAGTGTAGAAGGTTTTGACTTATAATTGGGCGGAACATGTGGAATCTCTAGAGTCAATAACACTAAATTTGCCCTCATCTGATAGCTCATGGAGTATGTTACCCCAGTATTTTGCTTTAAGGCAATTCCACAGGCGATTTCGACAATTTAGATCACCACTTAGGATATAGTTACCATCAATACGACTCATCCTAAGTAAGTCTGCCTTAAACATGTACTTTTTGTGTTTAGCGTCTTTTGAGAAACAGCCTGAGCTTAATAAATATTTCGCAGAAGAACCTGGAAAATAGAGAGCGAAAATTTTTAAAGTGTTTCCTCCTTTCAATTCCAGCTGAATCCCAACGTTTTCTATTTATATATATAGTGTTTCCTCCTTTCAATTCCAGCTGAATCCCAACGTTTTCTATAAGATGGGTATTTATTTCAACTATCTCTTTATAGACAAGATAGCATAGGAAGAGGAATCTATCATTATTGGTTAACCACGTTTCACTAAATAGACAGATATGGACATGATTCATATTAAGAAAATGTAAAAGTTCGTTTCTTTTACTTTTACCGGCACGCGCATTCCATGCCATTATGTTAAATCAATTAACATATTATTTAGACATACTTAACGGCTAACTGTGTTATTACTTGAAACTGAGCTTTTTTGTTTGTGCAGCACCTTTGTCCAGAAGTTCATTCAAAAGCGAATTGATTTCATCGAGCGTAAACAGATCAGGTGAACTTTGATTTGATGCATTGCGGTTGTTGTTGTTGTTGTTGTTTGCACTATTAAAGTTTACATGGCTATTGTTACTTACGAGAGATTCACTAATAAAGTTGTTGTTGTTAGCATTTGAATTTGCCGTTACGTTTGACGTATCGTTTACTTTTGTGTTTGTCGTTGAAATTTTGTTCAGCGCATTGTTGGTAGCTAATAAGTTATACTGCTGATAGTTGGTGTTTTTCGTTTTGTTGTTATTGTTAATGTTATTTCTTCCGGTACGTTGACCGTTGTGATGCCTTGCTTTGGTCATAGTCACATATGATGTGCGACAAGGACATACTGGATCAGTGGAGGGGTGATCACCTTTACAGTTTGCACAGCGAAGGGTATCCATTTTAGTGAATAGAGCAGATTTGTCCGCATCAGCGCAGAAAGAACATGATGTTTTAACATTACAAGTGCTAGATCCATGTCCAAATAGTTGGCAATTGTAGCACTGAGTGAGTTGATTAGACGGCTTGAATTTAAATTCCCAGCGAACTTTAGTATTATGAATGACGTTTACGCAGATCTTGGAGCGTTATCGAACTGTTTTGAAAATAAACAACATATAAGAGAAGATTAACACCAGAACGTGTTGTTTTATCAATGGTCTTAACGTCAAAGCATTTGAGCCCACAGCTGTCCAAAAGGTTTTTTATTGCATCATTGGATAATCTATCCAAACCGGATAGAACAACCTTATAAGGTTTTGTTTTTCTAGTCTCGTGGGAGTAGAATTCACATTCTTGCTTATTTAGCTCATGATAGACTAAATCGAAGTCCGCCGTAGTATTTAAGAATATTTTAGTACCGATTGATATGGATTTAACACAGTATTCTTTTACTGTAGATGCTCTAACCATATCATTAACTGCTTTTGCGGGCTTCTTCAAAACCGTAATAGGTGGTGGAAGTATTTCTTTTAATGATATAGGCTGCTCAACCTCGCTGTCAGTTGCCGTGGAACTGCCATCGTCATCGATTGTTTGAATAAATATTAAGAATGCCGATTATGCTGATTTATAGCACAAAAAAACACTGACTGAGCGGCGTCAAAGCCTATAAAATTGTATAGATAAATTGTTATAAATATAATTTAAAATAATTGCAAGGAAATTATGCACAAATATAAATATGCAAAAACACGAGAGAAATGTTAATAATGCCGATTTATAAGTAGTGCACAGAATCACTGACTGAACGGCGAACAAATTGTATGAATGAAAAAACGATGTCTCCGTTACACGTCTCTTGCACTCTAGCCGTTGATTTTGGGAGCGCAGTAGAATGGAAGAATAGAGAACTCCCTTCTGTTCTACTGCTGCACGCTTATCGGTTGTATAAAGCCAATGGAATATTTTACTACTTCTATTATATAATCAGTGCACTTTTCATAAATATGTTTACACAAAACATATAAACCTTTGCTGGAATAAAATCAAAACAAAAAATTAACAGTACGAAACGACGTGATCATGCCCATATACACACTCACATATACTTTTTACAAAAAAAAAAGCCGAGTGACAGTGGTGATTGTACAGATGTCAAATTTTTGCTGCGGAAAAAAAGAAAGGAAAGAATATAGTGATTCGATTTTTTTTGATTTTGTTAATTATATTGGGGCAAACCTTGTCTGCACCGGGTCGCGAAGTGACTTGTGCCTGTTCGTCCGGTGCTCTTTTCGTTGGAATCGTCGGCCGGTGATATTTCTTGGCGCATTTCTTGGTGGTGTTTTGCTGTTTTGCCATCGTTTTTTATTGGTTGCCCTTTGTACAAGGCAGCTGTCCCCTTCGCTCAGCTGATCAGGTGATCAGTGCGGCCAGATAAGCGCAATAATTTGTCAGGGCTGGAAAGGCATAATTTTTCAGTGCTGCCAGGTTGCGGAAAAAGTTTTGTTTTCATTGGAATTCAAATTGTTAAATTTTGAATTTCTTTTAAAATTTAAAAGTTTTTGAAATTTGCGATGGATAAGCAAGGTGAAGGGTTTTTAGGAGAAGTGGAAGGGTGAGCCGTTCGCCGCCACGGCGGTCACTCACCCCACGAAGAATTTCATGGGAGGAAACGTGTGACAAGGAAGCACCCTCACTGTTTAAATTGGGATCAACACAATGCCCTGTTGTAATGGTCACGGGTGCTAGGGAGACGGATAAAGCTGCGGCGCTAGTGCAGAAGCCAGCCAAACCTTTGCAGGTTAAGAAGATCCCCTCTAAAAGGCATGTTGTGGATAGTTGTCCAGAGGGAAATGTTTTGCCTGATAACAAGATAGATATCCTAGAGAAGATGGCCGTTAAGTTCAAAGAGCTGACAAGCTTAGTAGAGGCAAAGCGAAATGTGAACTCACATATGAAAGCGATTGTTACCTCTTTGGTGAGGTTTCATAGTAAACTAGTGAAACCAATTATAACAGGATATGAGGAAGATCAATCTGGTAACCCACCTAAGAAACATGGGTCCACAGTAGTACAGCAGGCAAAACCAGTCATGCAAACACCAATAGATCAATTGGAGCCACCAAAAGCAATTCCAAGCCGTGAGCTGCCTGCGCCATCCGCATCTATAAAATCCTCTTCATCAGGTAACACTAAACCTGATAATGATTGGAGTGAAGTGAGAAGGAGGCTACGGGAAAAGGAGAAGGGAAAAAACACTGCGAAACGACAGCGTATACGATCGGATGCTAGAGTTATAGCTAAAAAGAGTGAGGCATCCTACGCTGACATGCTAAGACGGCTCAAGCAGCAACCAGAGCTACAGGAATTTGGCTCAATAAGATTAGGAAAACGCGGAAAGGTGAACTTTTACTGGAGCTTAAAGGTGTAAGCAGCAACAATGCAAAGCAGTATCAAGGGGCCATAACCAAGGTCCTGGAGGAACAAGCGGGCGTGAAAGCCCTCTGCCAACATAAAACGGTGGGATGCTGTGATCTGGATGAAGTTACTACCCCTGAGAATGTGGTAGAAGCCATAGTTTCGCAAATCCCAGATCTGTGTGGCTTAGAGTTATCAGCTATTAAGGCCGTGCGCGGAACAAGTTTCGGTACTCAAAATGCCATTATTGAGTTACCTGGCGCAGAGGCACGGAAACTGCTAGATGCGGGGCACATACGAGTAGGTTGGGTTCGCTGCAGAATTGGGGGAAATCCGTCGCCGATCAGATACTATCGCTGCCTCTGCTTCGGGCATGTATCCTATCAGTGCAAAAGACCAGTAGACTGCAGGCTCAACTTTAGGCACCATCTAAAGTTTGCAAGGGAGAAAGCATCAAGGACATATGTAGCCCTGCCAAGGCTAATGCCGAATATTGGCGGGCCTAGACAACCGGTTCGTGAGCTACTTGCGGCTGTCAGCAAATCCATTTCCCTTTATGCTGCGCCCGTATGGTCCAGTGCAACTAGATACAGATCTTACATGAAAGGAGCAGCCTCCATGTAGCGTCTCAATTCCATCAGGATATGCTGTGCGTTCAGAACCGTCTCTTCTCCGGGAAGGCCCCTAGCACCCGTGACCATTACAACAGGGCACACTGTTGATCCCAATTTAAACGGTGAGGGTGCTTCCTTGTCACACGTTTCCTCCCATGAAGTTGTTCGTGGGGTGAGCGACCGCCACTTCCACTCCTCCTAAAAGCCATTTCCTCGCCATCACCTTGCTCATCAATCGCGAAATACAAAATTTTGTTAAATTCAAATTTAACGATTTTGAATTCCAATGAAAAAAAAAAACTATTTCCGCAACCTGGCAGCACTGAAAAGTTATGCCTTTCCAGCCCTGGCAAATTATTGCTCTTACCTGGCCGCACTAATCACCTGATCAGCTGTGCGTATGGGACAGGTGATTTGTACAAAGGGCAACCAATAAGAAAACGATGGCCAAACAGCAAAACACCACCAAAAAATGCGCCAAAAAATATCACCGGCCCCCGATTCCAACGAAAAAGAGCACCGGACGAACAGGCA
>JBAMAW010000194.1:0-103914 GCA_037043295.1 Amiota minor | reverse complement strand
CCAGAAAAATAATTCTCAACAATCATAAAAACTCAAACGCCTTAACCAATGAAGAATGCGATAACATGAACGAATTGAAAAAACGTTCTTGTCAACTTAAGAACCACCAGACTGACCAGATTAATGACAATGTAGTTTGTTGCTGAAATGTTGTGACCGCTGTTGCCGCCAACAGAGGATAGCTCTAGTTAAAAAAAAAAAGTTTCGAAGTGAGCAGTCACAAATCGATAAGAGCAGAACAAAATAAGACAAGCTAGCTTCAACGCAAAGAAACAAAGTCTTTTAGATCATTATGTGGAATAGAATCAAGTAAACAACGTTGAGAAAACATAACTGGTGTATAATATGATACAAGAATTAATAAAATAAATAAAAAACCGATTTATATTGTTATTAATAGAAGTGAAGAACAAAAACAAAACACAAGTGCTGACGCTGCTTCTAAGAACAGAGAAAGGAAACTACACATTCCATATGATGTTTTGTTATTTTAACACTTAATTTGATATTGCTGCTGACGTGCTTCTTTATACCTGTTTTTCTATTTTAGCGTGTGTTTTGCCGCGTTTCGCAAAATATAATCTTGATTTCGAATTGCTTCACACTTCGTTTTTTCAAACAATTGCGTTTCATAAGCGTATAATACAAAGAACAAAAAAAAAAAAAATCAATATTGGTGAGTCCAAATAAAGAAAGAAGCAAGTAAAATGGTGGCAACGACCGCAAACTTCTCTCTCGACTAGACACATTTTACAATTTATACCATAAAAAAAAAAAAAAGAAAAAAATACTTATATACTTAGTATACACACCTTGTAATTATGCTACTGTGTGATGTATATTGTTTATTTTAAATTAAAAAACAGGTTTTATTTATGACAGCTCGATAAGCTTATTTTATTTAATATTTATCAGCACGATGCGCTTTATAAGTTTCCGCACTGTGTGCTTTTTTGAGTATAAATATATAACTAAAACTAAAATCACTTCAGCTTCAACAAAGTAAAGCTTCGCTCATGCTGGTCTACGTGACAGAAAGTGCACTGTCAGCGGCAAAGGTTGCTATGGCTTATACTGGGAAAAGGAGTCATGCAAAGTTTTTAGTCATTGCATCAGCCAAATAGTGTGGAAGCGGACATTGCGTCAGCGAAAATAATGTGGCAATAATGATCATGATAATGATGATAATATTATTAGAGAGATAAAAGAGATGAAAACCAACACACGTACAATTTAAGTAAGATTCTAAAACATTATTATGATAAATAATCATTAATTAATCATAAGTAATTGCGGATTTTTATAGAAAGTTAATAGCTTTTTTCAAATACTAACAATGAATTTTAATCAAGTAAATATGTTCCATTTTGCTAAACGACCTTTCGCCATCTTTCTGGCAACTTTATGATTCCACGTTCATAAAACTTCTGGTCTTTTTCTGCGAAAAACTGAACCAAGTGCGATTTCACAGAGTCATCATTCTTGAAAGTTTTACCATTTAAGGAGTTCTGCAAAGACCGAAACAAATGGTAGTCTGATGGTGCAAGGTTTTTTATGAATTATAAATCAGAACTCAACTATCTGACCTACTGAAAAACAACATCCCAGACCCTGTAAATATTGAGACTAAGAATAAATTATATGGTTACGTTTGTATAACTACATTTTCGGGTATCCTTCGAGAACCCCTTAAAACATTGATTGATTGATTCAACCATTGAAGAAGCTTACGAGATATGTCGAGCAGAACAAGTTCTTTTCTTCCAAGAGAAGAAATATAACCAAGATAACAGGCTCTAATCAACACCTTATTTACGACCACAATATGAATCATCTCGTTCCACGATAACAACACCAATTATGAAAACTACCGATAAAATAACCAGAACAATCATACTAATGTTACCCGTTATATCACTAATAAACCTTTCCAAATATCAAGTATCTTTAAGGACCAACTAGATAACATTGACCAGGAACAAGCTCCATCCGAACTATGTAATATCTGTGATGTGTAAAATTGGGACAAGGTCACAATTCCCTCACTAACAGAACTTAAAGCACAAATTGAAATTGATCTGCTCTGGATTCATTAAGCAACCTTCAAGCAAACATTAGGTTAGCTGACCTTTATTTAGAAACTGCTCAATCTGTCCTCAAAATATTTACACAATACAATCCAGTAACAGAAATGTACGCCATAGAAACTTTATCTAAAATCATTAACCTCCCCGTTCAAACTAAGCAGAGCGACTTCTATTGCTTTCGGGAACTAAAAGGCTCCATCTGTCTCATATAAGTTAACACGATCACATAGTCAAGCGACCCAACTTGTGAGATGTGCCTCGTTCCCACGATATTGCTGACGCAGCTTTGTCTGGACGTCATCCGGTCGTTTCTGCAATGCGCTATCCGACGGATCGGATGTATTGCACGAGGCGCAAACCAAGCAGTTTTGGTCTTTGCTGCAATGAACTGACCGACCGAATCGGATTAACTGCACGAGGCGCAAGCTAAGCAGTTTTTAGGGCTAAGTTTTATAATATAAATAAACTCAATGTGTAGGTTTAGTTTAGTTTTAAGTTGGGATTCAGAAATAAAAGTTATAAAAACTTAATTGGCGCCCAACTCGGGAGAAAACTCAATTTAAAAAAAAACAACACCGTTTTTTTTTAATATTTAATAAACTCAAAAGTAAAAAAAACACACCGTTTTTTTAATAAAACCAAAATAAAAAAAAACAACACCGTTTTTTTTTTAATATTTAATAAACTCAAAAGTAAAAAAAAACACACCGTTTTTTTAATAAAACCAAAATAAAAAAACAACACCGTTTTTTTAATATTTAATAAACTCAAAAGTAAAAAAAACATACCGTTTTTTTTTTAATAAAACCAAAATAAAAAAAAACAACACCGTTTTTTTTTAATATTTAATAAACTCAAAAGTAAAAAAAAACACACCGTTTTTTTTAATAAAACCAAAATAAAAAAAAAAACACACCGTTTTTTTAATAATATAAAACAACACACAGTTGTTTTTAAAACAAAAAAAGAAAAACATTCTTTTAAAAAAGAAAACAATAAAAAAGTGGACTTAATATAACATGATAAATCTAATATTGTAATATAAACGTGATTTGAAAAACAGAACTGAGTTTTTAATATTGTTTGTGATTTAAAGCAAAGTGAAACAAAAAGCAAACTATTTTGTGAAGAAACAGCTTGAACCTTTTTCAACAAAAATAATTATCCAAAACTAAGTTTTGATTGAATAACAGAACGAATATTTTAAAGTGAAAAGTGAAGAAACAGCTCGAAATTTTTCAACAAAAGAGAAGAATTATCAAGTACAAAGATAAAAACTTAAACAAAGATAAAAACAGCATCAAAAAACAACAGAAACAGAAAACCAACAAAAGGATCTCGAACTCTACTAAGAAGCCACAGGAAGGAACCGACGGACCACAACCCACAACCAAATATAGGAACGCAGCCTCATCACCATTATTAAAATGAAAATGTAAGTAGAACGCTCATTTTAATTTATGTTGTGTAAGGAAATAAAATAAATGAAATTCAGACTTTGAGAGAGTTTTGTATGAGTGATAGTGAAATAAACCAGTTATCTCAGCAATTGAGATATTTAGAAATTAACATAGGAAATAACGATAGGAGGCAAGAAAGCCAAGTGACAGATACAGACCAAACACAAAAAATGGACGCTGAGACGTTAAAAGCTGTAGTACAGACTGCTGTCAACACAGCTCTTGCGAAACAGAATGATATGTTTGAGGAGAAATTAAAGACTATCACCAAACGAATGGACAGTTTGGTAATAGCTACACCTGAAGTAGAGGTTTACCAGGAAATAGAAATCTTACCACACAAACGCTGTGATGAATCGTTAGATGTAGTAAAATCGTTACCAGAGTTTGATGGTAAACAGGAAGTGTATGTTTCATGGCGTCAAGCCGCACACACCGCATACAAGATTTTTGAACCATATGAAGGTAGTTCCAAATATTATCAGGCCGTTGCAATTATTAGAAATAAAATAAGAGGTCCAGCTGACATGGTATTGGCATCATTCAATACCGTGTTAAACTTCAAAGCAATTATTAGTAGACTCGACTTTACATATTCGGACAAACGTCCAATATACCTTATAGAACAGGAAATGTCAACCCTGCGTCAGGGAAATATGACATTACTTCAATATTATGACGAGGTTGAGAAGAAACTAACTCTTCTCACTAATAAAACAATTATGTCGTACGATAATGTTCTTGCGGCATCAATAAATCAAAAATATAGAATGGACGCATTACGTGTATTTATATCAGGAACAAGAAAGGCTCTGAGCGACGTACTTTTTGCGGCAAAACCCAATGACCTGCCTTCTGCTCTAGCACTTGCTCAAGAGGTTGAATCTAACCATGAACGGTATACGTTCGCTACCAATTATGCTAGAAGCCTAGAAGACAGAGCTCAAAGGAATGAACAGAGACAGCAGACTCAGAACAGGAGCGAAGTAGGGGATAGACAGGGAAACACAAATCAAAACAGGAAAAACCCATACTTCAGCAGACAACAGGGACAAAAAAACAAAGGCCCGCAAAAACCGGATTTGGGTGAACCAATGGAAGTCGACCACTCATTGCGTAGTAAACAGGTTACAACGCCAAACGGCCAGCCTCAGGAATATTTTAATAACCAGTACACAACTCGGTATCAGGTCAACCACGGGCAGAATTACAGTCAACCAATTAAGAGAGGCAATAGCGGCTCCGCAAGATATACGGGACCGAAGCATCAAAGAATTAACCACACGACTCACGACAATGCTACAACCGATCAAGAGGAGAATGAATACCAAGCCATTGCAGACTCAATGGAGGCAGATATAAACGATGAGCTCAGCGATTTTGACCAAATAAATTTTTTAAACAAAGCTCCCTGCTACCGTTCATAGAGAGAATAGTTGCAGGGAGGAAATTGAAACTATTAATAGACACAGGGGCGTCTAAGAATTATATAAAACCTTTAAAAGAATTAAAACACATAAAGTCAGTAAATAGCCCCTTCTTAGTAAAATCAATTCATGGTTTTAACACCATAAAGGAAAAATGTTTCATAAACATTTTTAATATAAATACCCAATTTTTCATACTTCCCGACTTATCTACATTTGACGGAATAATTGGCCTCGATCTGTTAACACAGACGGACGCTACGTTAGATTTTAAGAATAAACAGTTGAAGACCAACTCAGGGTCAGAACAAATACAATTTTTTAAGTGTGCAAATGTGAATTTCACACGAATTGAAGACATAAAAGTACCTCCAACAGTTGCTGACAAATTTGAGAAAATGATAGGAAAGTGGATGGGAGTCTTTGCAGACCCTAATGAAGCACTTCCATTTAATACGAATATTGTGGCCACTATTCGCACCGAAAGTGAAGACCCAGTATATTCTAAACTGTACCCCTACCCTATGGGTGTGGCAGATTTTGTAAAAAACGAGGTAAATAATTTACTAAAAGATGGTATCATCAGACCATCAAAATCTCCCTATAACAACCCGGTTTGGGTTGTTGATAAGAAGGGTACAGACGAGCAAGGCAACGTGAAGAAACGCCTTGTAATAGATTTTAGAAAATTAAATATGAAAACAATAGATGACAAATACCCAATTCCAAACGTGACAGTTATTTTATCGAACCTGGGTAAAGCTAAATACTTTACTACTCTTGACCTTAAGTCAGGATTTCACCAAGTATTGCTGGCAGAAAAAGATAGGGAAAAAACTGCGTTCTCCGTAGGAAACGGAAAGTACGAATTTTGTAGGCTCCCCTTTGGGCTAAAAAATGCCCCTAGTATTTTTCAAAGAACGATCGATGACGTTCTTAGAGAGAGAATAGGGAAATCATGCTACGTCTACGTAGATGATGTAATCGTATTCTCTGAAAATGAATATGACCACGTCGAGCACGTCACATGGGTTTTAAGCAAACTGCATGAAGCAAATATGAGAGTATCGCGTGAGAAATCAAATTTTTTCAAGCAAGAGGTTGAATATCTAGGTTTTGTTGTATCCAGAGGTGGCATCAAAACCAGCCGTAGCAAAGTAGATGCGATTCGCAACTATGAGCAACCAACTACTTTATTCAACGTGAGATCTTTTCTAGGACTTGCAGGCTATTACAGGTGCTTTATCAAAGATTTTGCCTCTATAGCAAAGCCTTTAACCGACATTCTAAAAGGCGAAAACGGTAAGATCAGCGCCGCACAATCAAAGAAAAAACCTGTCGAGCTGGGTCCGACTCAAATCCAGGCTTTCGACAAACTTAGAAAAGTCCTTGCATCCGAGGATGTCATCCTACTCTACCCGGATTTCACAAAACCATTCGATCTAACGACGGATGCTTCTGCCTTTGGCCTGGGGGCCGTCCTATCTCAAAGGGGAAAACCAATAACAATGATTTCCAGAACCTTGAAGGATAGGGAGTTAAATTTCGCCACGAACGAACGTGAATTACTCGCTATAGTTTGGGCTCTCAAAAACTTGAGAAACTACTTGTACGGCGTTAAAAACTTAAATATATTCACGGATCATCAACCACTCACATTCGCAGTTTCGGACCGAAACCCGAACGCCAAAATAAAACGTTGGAAAGCTTTCATTGACGAACACAATGCTCAAATTTTTTACAAACCAGGAAAGGAAAATTACGTTGCCGACGCATTGTCGCGACAAAACATTCATGCCCTCGAGGAAGAAACACGTTCGGACATTGCGACAATACATAGTGAAGTATCACTCACCTACACTATCGAAACAATAGACAAGCCAGTTAACTGTTTCCGAAATCAAATTATTCTCGAGAAGGACAAATTCCCATTGAAACGAAACTTCGTAATTTTCGGCGAAAAAATGCGCCATATTATTTCTTTCATTGATTCGGCAACTCTCATCGATGACGTAACATCAATTGTGAACCCGAATGTCGTGAACGCAATACATTGCGAGCTGCCAGTATTGGCTCACATCCAGCACGAGTTAGTAAGCCGTTTTCCAGCAACGAAATTCTGGCATTGCAAGAATATAGTTACAGACATCTTCGGAAAGGGCGAACAGGAAGAAATAATCCTCTCTGAACATAATCGCGCCCACAGAGCCGTGCAAGAAAATGTTAAGCAGATACTCTGTGATTATTATTTCCCAAAAATGACCAAGCTCGCGAATGGAATTGTCGCAAACTGTAAGATTTGCACAAAGGCTAAGTACGACAGACACCCTAAAAAACAAATTCTTGGTGAAACTCCAATTCCGTCTTATGTGGGCGAAATGCTGCATATCGATATCTTCTCCACTGCCCAAAAACATTTTCTCACTTGCATTGACAAGTTTTCAAAGTTCGCCGTAGTCCAACCAATATCATCTCGGACAATTCTGGACATAAAAATTCCCATTATCCAACTGATGAACATTTTTCCGAAGACTCGAACAGTCTACTGTGATAACGAGGCTACTTTCAACTCGGAGACAATTGTATCCCTGTTAAAGAATCGGTTTAACGTCGACATCGTAAATGCGCCTCCCATGCACAGTACTTCGAATGGCCAAGTCGAGCGTTTCCACAGCACGTTAGTAGAAATCGCTAGATGTCTAAAACTCGAAAGGAAAACTGATGATATTGTTGAATTAATATTGCTAGCCACAATAGAGTACAACCAATCTATTCATTCGGTTACAAATAAAAAACCGAGCGATCTGATTAATAATGTTTCACTTGAGGTTAGGGAACAAGTCACTAACTTGCTCCAAAAAGCGCAACAAGCACAGTTGGAACGAAACAACCCTTCCAGACAGAATAGAGTATTTGACGTAGGGGAACGTGTGATGGTCGAGTCTAACAAAAGATTAGGCGACAAATTGACCCCCCTTTGTGTAGAAGGAAAAATTCAAGCCGATCTGGGAACTACAGTTCTCATTAAAGGGAGGGTGGTCCATAAGGACAATATAAAATAATCATATTTCCCTTAAATAAGAAATACAATTTATATTGCAGGACTATGGTATTGCTACTTTTCATCCAGACATCCATCTCAAAACTTACAAATTACACTAACTCGGACTACATCCCCATTCATGACGGAGACGTAGTAATTTGGCAGGACTCTTTTTATCTCCAACACACTGTAAATCTAACAAAGTATTCGGAAATCGTAGAGGAAACAATAGCTTTATCTGACCATTTTCCACAGTCACATATGCGGAAAATCCTGGACTCAGACACAACGCATATGAGAACCTTACTAACGACTTTAAGTATCCATCATAGACATGCTAGAAGTCTTAATTTCCTGGGCACCGCTCTGAAGGTAGTAGCTGGAACACCGGACTTCGACGACTTCGAACAGATAAGTTTCAACCAAAAGCAGCTTATTAATTCTGAAAATAGGCAAACCATAATAAATACAAAAGCACAGGAACAAATCAATAGGCTTACAGAGACGGTAAATGCAATTATTAGTAATGCAAACCTTGACACAGGACGATTATACGAAACATTGTTAGGCAGAAATAGAATCATTATCAACGAAATACAAAACTTAATGCTCTCCATAACCCTAGCAAAGATCGGGATCGTAAATCCCACCATTTTAGACAAAGATGATCTTCACAACATAATTAATGAGCATTCTACAAATATAACTATAACCGATTTAATGGAAGTAGCATCTATAAAAGTCTTTTTAGATAATAGTGTCATATATTTTTTAATAAAATATCCTAAGCCTAGATTAGTCTGTAAGAAAATCACCGTATTTCCTGTTCAGCATAATGAGAAGATCATCAGTCTCACGGACAACAACGTGGCAGAATGTGGTAATCAGGTGCTAGCAATCGGAAACTGCAGAGTTACACTTATGTCGACCTTCTGCAAAGGGATATCATGGCCGACATGCGCGCAACAGCTCCACTCAGGAGGGGTCGCACATTGCAACACTCAACCAAGCCACCTGGAACATTTAATGGTAGTCGATGAAGGCGTTATTATCATCAATGACGACACCGTCCAAGTAAAGACAACAGACGGGGTCGAAAGGTGTGTCGTCGGAACCTTCTTACCTTCGATGATGAAGTTTGGATAAATGGTTCCCTTTATAAAAACAAGAAGGGTACCCTAAAGAAAGCGCCAGGTTCAGCTACGGCAGCACTTCTTAATATCACGGGTCGCCAGGATATTTTGAGCTTGCCCCATTTAAAAAAATTAAGCATCGATAACCTGAGATATATCGAGGAAATTAAAGAAAGTATGATAACGAGACCGGCTATGTCCGGTATCGCCACCGCCGTCATTCTGACTCTCTGCTATGGTATCATTACTCTATGCCGGAGGCAAAAGAGAGCTCGCCGCCAACGCTCGCTTCAAGCTGCCCTAGATAACATCAGGAAGACCGAGGACGGCCTTCATTTAAGCGAGGGAGGAGTTAACACGATCACATAGTCAAGCGACCCAACTTGTGAGATGTGCCTCGTTCCCACGATATTGCTGACGCAGCTTTGTCTGGACGTCATCCGGTCGTTTCTGCAATGCGCTATCCGACGGATCGGATGTATTGCACGAGGCGCAAACCAAGCAGTTTTGGTCTTTGCTGCAATGAACTGACCGACCGAATCGGATTAACTGCACGAGGCGCAAGCTAAGCAGTTTTTAGGGCTAAGTTTTATAATATAAATAAACTCAATGTTAAGGTTTAGTTTAGTTTTAAGTTGGGATTCAGAAATAAAAGTTATAAAAACTTAATTTATACATTGATGATATTACCGAACGAACCTTTTATATTAACTACCGATGCGAGAAATTATGCCATTGGTGCTGTCTTGTAACAGGGCATATTAAGCAACGATAAATTAATCTCTCTTACCAGTCGAACATTGTCCGATGAAGGAGACCCATACTCAGCTACAGAAAAAGAAATGTTGCCAGTCCAGTGGGCCGTAAAACATTAAAGTCCTTACCTTTCTGGAAAGAAATTCATTCTAGTATCAGATCACAAACCATTAACGTGAGATACGTGACCATTTTCAATAAACAACAAAGTGACACATTGGAAAATGCAATCGATTACTATTGTACTACAATATTATAAAGAGGAAATGTTCACTTTTTTATTTGTATTGAGTAGTCTCAAAAAGTACTAAACCTATTTTAAAAATTCTTTCACCTATAGAAAGCTACATTTAAGGTGAGTGCCATAGGGTCTGTTTTATTTGTGAGAAAATTAAGGATCCCTACGAAAATTACTATAATCATCAAAAATCTATACTATTTACAAAAATTTTCGTACGTTTTTCGTTGTTCTACTTCCTTCATATTGTTGTATTGTTGTTGTTGTTGTATTTGTTCCTTATCATTTACTATCTACTGTGTGAGTGTATTGCGCTCTTCGTTCTCTTCTGTCTGAATACGATGCTCATTAAGAGCGGGACAATAGAGAGACAGTGTCTTTCATTCAAAGATGTGCAATGAATGAGCAAGTCGAGAAGGGAAAGTGCGAAAGTGTGGGACTGCGTGTCTCACTTAAAGCAATCACGATGGACGAACGATACTAAAATTATTAAAATGCATAAGTATATAGACTGGACAAATGAACCTTTAAAAGGGAGCTCTTCTTTTTATTTTCAATTTTGCCAACACAAAATTTGTGGGACATGTAACAACAAAATTACATACAATTTGTTGTTAAGTATGCGAGCTTTGAAATAAGAAGAAGAGTTTGATCTTTTTTAGTGATTTGTTCATTTGTTTTGATTAACAGCAAACACAAATTTTTGTGCGCGGTTTTGGAAAAACTTAATCTTAAAAAAAACATATTTCCTTAAAAAAAAAGAAATATTAAATAAACCAAACGATTCATTATTAAAAATTTGTTGTTTTAAAACAAAAGAAATTTTAAAATTCGATCAATAAATTTTTGCGCCAAAAAGTCGCGTGGTCGTCACCTTACGCTGTACAAGTGGTATCGAATAATTTTCGTTGGGAAATATTTAAATTTCGTTGTTTAATATTGGTTAAAACTAAACCCAACAAATAAGTGCTATTCAGAATTAAACAAAAGTTCTTTTTAAAGTACAATCAAACAAAAAAAAAAAAAACCAAAAAAACCGGTTTCATTTATATATTTAAAAAAAATTCAAACTATACTCCATGTTTAGTATCCACAGACATCTAAGACATTTTCAATATAAAATTCAAAGACATTTTTAGAACTTATATATACACTTCTCTATCCAAAAACTTTAATTATTTGGTTCCCCTCATTTTCGTACTTTCCATTACTTAATCATATTCAATTGGTCCAATTTTTTTTTTTAAATAATTTAATACCTACTTACTGTTGAAGAACCCCAAATGCATAACAGAGGAATGTTTCAACTATCTAGACATAGTTCCGAGGCGAGGGCAGCCAGAATACGTCGTATTGCAGAATCTTCTTCTGAAAATGAAAGTCGTCTTGCAAGTCAGAGAGAATACGCGTCGATATCGCTTGCTCGGAAATCGAGTGCCCAACGTTCACAACGTCTTGCTGAACAAAACTGAGAACCTTACAAGAAGATACACGACAGTCGAGTGTTTCGCGTTCTCAAAGCCTTGGTGAAATAAGGACTAGAACCACACAAACACGCGCAATGGAATCAAGCACTGCACATTCCCAACGACTTTTTACACAGAGAGAAAGACAGCGTGAGTCAAGAACTAGAATTTGCGATCAAATTTTATCTCATAGTAATAGATTGGCTTTCAGGTGTAGTATGCAAGTTAGCATAACTAATATACCCTAAAACAATATGAAGTTAGTAGGGTATATAACTACAGCAATTGTTTTACGTCATCTTCTTTTCATCCTCATTCTTATGCATCAATTGTTATTGCTTTAAGTAAGTTATGTAAATTAAGATCATTCTTATCATTCTTTTACATTGCTATTTATTTATTGTAACAACATTCATAATCAACCGTTATGAGTGCTGTAAACTACACTAATCATAATAATCTAAGTACCGTAGATTAAGAATAGTATAAATAGGGACATAATTGTACCATTGATAGGCTAAACCACATGGTCGTTGGCATCAATCAAGAACTCAACACTGCTAAGATCCAAGTGATCCTTTGCACACCATCCCGCTAAGATCCAAGTTATCCTTTGCACAACTAGTAATTTATACGTTAGTTAAGACTTGAATGGTCCTTTGCTACTATAATAAATACATAAAATAAAACTACAGTCACCGATTATATCTCTTCGAGTTCGGACGTCAGTGCTTTCTTATCAGTAATTAGATTTGGTATTGTGATCTTTCTTAATTGATATTTCAATTATTACATTATTTGTTTTTTTATCCCTTACCGCGTGCGTGTTCATATTACTTTTGTGTGTGGTTAAACATTTTTGGTAATCATGGCCCCTGGGCCTCCCAATCTTTCGGATAATCGCTTTGATATTCTAAGCGTTAGCTGAAAGCAAAAAAAGGAGACAATTTCAGAAAATTCCAGTTGATTTCCCCAATCTACCTGAAATTGTCCAACAAAACCCCAAATTCATAGCCATTGCCTCTAACAATACCGGCAAAATTATTTCAGAATTTTCGTGCTTTGCAGTACATCGTGCCTTGAATCTCATCAGCAAAGACATAGTATCGATCTCGACCCTCCGTGATGGTAATTTGTTCATGCTGGTAAAAAACAAGGTTGTTGGTGATAAGTTTTTAAAAACAACGGCATTGCCTGGTTTATGTGACATTGAATGCAAACTTCATGATAGTCTAAACTTTGTAAATGTATAAGCCTCTTATCTAAATAATATCCCTGAATCTGAAATTGTTGACGAATTAAAGTCGCAGAATGTTCAAATCATCTTCAAATTCACCCGTATCATAGATGGAACCCCAAAACCTACTGGCGTTACACTTATCACTTTTGATCGGTACAACTTACCGAGTAAACTTGACATTTCTTGGCATTCCGTCAAGATCAGGGAGTACATCCCCAACCCGATGAGATGCAAGACCTGCCAACTTTTGGGTCACACTGTAACGGCGATCATCATGCCTCCTCACCGTCCTGCCCTAAATATCAAGCACAAAGGGAACTGCTGAAAATAAAAACTAATAAGAAGTGCAGCATGAGAGAAGCTAAGCTAATACTAAAACAACAACAACCTTCTACTACTGTTAGCGCACATGCTAGCTTCGCGGCTATTGCTGCTTCTCACGTCTCTCTGCCCCCCGCAGCCAACAATTCGATAAACTATAGACCCATCAATACTGTTCATAAACAGAATAAATCAATTGAGCTTATCAGCACCGTTTCCTATTCCCCTCTTCCTCCAGCAGTCCCCACTGCTTTCCTCGACTCTTCTACACCTTCAACTTCCACTAAAACGCAAAACAACATAACTACAACAACACTCAAAAATACCTCTGATGCGTTAGCATCCAATGACAAATCTTTTAAACAAATATTGTAAAACAAAAAAACTCAATCTTCACGACTGACTCAATCCCCTCACTTGAGTCAATATCAAACACTTCTATCCAATTTCCTGATTCTGCCGAATCAATGGGAGAACCTGACTTGTAGTCAAGTCCCCTTCCATTCATCTTGGAAACATAAAAAATCCCTACTTTACCTTTGCAATGTCTATTAAAATTTTACAATGGAATATTAATGGCATTTTCAACAACTATAATGAACTTTTATTACTTATAAATGATCACTCACCTGATGTTTTATGTTTGCAAGATACCCACTTGCCTCATAATTTCACTAACTTTATCTGCCTCAAGGCATACACAGGCTATTTTTACAATCATCCTCATAACACATCAGCCAAACAAGGGATAGGCGTGCTTATTAAACGTCTCTTTCCCCATAAGCATAACATAATAAACTCTAACCTTCTCTGCTCTGCCTTACAGCTGAACCTAAATAGCCCTATCACCATCATAAACATCTATATTGGCAACGGGAAAGGTGACGCAACTTAAAATTACTTAAGTGAGAAAAACGATTGTTAAAAGATTGTAATATACATACGTATATACTGATAATAAATAGTGTAGCGTTTAATAAATAAACTAAATATTGGCAATAGCCAAAACTCTTCCGGGTAGTGCTGCCATGATATTTAAAATTTGTTCGCTCGAGACTGCGACATCTCTATGAATATTAAGAAGAGCCAAATAGTTCAATCTGCCCTCGCTAGTGGCAATTCGTAAGTAAGTTTTCAACTTAGTTCAATCTGCCCTCGCTAGTGGCAATTCGTAAGTAAGTTTTCAACTTACGAAGAGTTGAAAATGATTGTTCACAGCTATTTACAGGTATCGATGCACAGTTGGATAAAACTTTTTGTCACAAATATTCAAAGTTTCAATAAAAGTTTTAGGCTCCTTTCCATCTGTTATTCTCAAGCAGTATCTGTAAATGAAAGTTTCTTCAACCATGCAACGAATTTTGTTCCATTTAATGACAAATCGAAATCAAATACCTTTTCCACATTATAACTTCAGCTTCTAACTCGGCGGTAACAGTGTCATTATTCGGCCACTGAGTTTCGAAAATTTCCACAGTCTTTTTCAAGTGAGTTAAATACAGCTTTGATATTTTTGTTGGAAAAAGATATTGTAAATTTGATAAAATATCACGGTGTTGAAGACATGTAGAATCCAATTCTTCTATATAGTGATATAAGAAAGGAATCATGATCGATCGGCGATAATATGTCTCTGGACCTCCTTCATAGTTGTCACGATTTTTTTGTTTTCCAACTACTCGAGGGACTTTTATTTCTCAAAGATGCTTTTAAATGAATCATCTGCATTTCTACGCATTTCACGAATTTTTTCGTGCAAATCGTTAGCGTAGTGAATGCATAGACTCAAATCACAGTCTTCTTTTTGCAAGAGTTCACTTAGTGTTTTAGTCAAGGTAAAAACAGGCTTCAGGCTGCTAAAGCGATAACGAACTCAGACGTTTTGATTGAAGCCAGCAATGCGTGAGGCTGAACTCCTTCGACTTGTTCATTATTTGATTACATTCTTCCAATGCCAAACAAATACTTTCATGCAAAGACTCAAGATATTCCACCCAACGCGTTTCGCAAAACTTCAATAGACGTGTTTGCTTTGCGTCTGGTACAGATTCCTTAATTTTTGTTTGTAAAATATGGCCAGCTTTGTTATTACGACGGAAAAAATTGACAACAACCTTTATTGTCCCAATGCAATTTCTGATGGGCGTGACATTGCAAGCATGTGTGATTGCAAAATTAAGACTGTGATTGCTTAGTGGAGATAAATAGCATTGGGATAGATCTTACAAACTTCTGCTGCGCAACCCTTGCATTGTCCTTATATTGCACTTGCTCCGTCATAGCCTGTGAAAATGCACATCATCATAGTTTACACCAAACAAACTAAATCATAGAAATCTCTAAAAGTGCCTTGACCACTCTGATAAGAAATATTAATGCCAAGAAATTGCAAGGTAGTATGTAATGTGTTTGCCAGTCCTTTTCCAGTTAAATCGTTGACAGACACAAAATGCAAGAAATTTCTTGGATGAAAGTTGAATGTTGAAATTTCAATTTTCGTTCGCCTGAAATCGGAAATTTGAAACTCTCTTCGGGAACCCACACATTTACTAGAAGTTCATTTTTCTCGTCATTGTTCAATTTTCGTCGACAAAAATGACTAATGTCGTTTGGAATAACCTGCAAAACATACTTATATTACTTACATGATTGTAATTAATTACAAAGAGTGAAATAAAAATATGCTACGAGTATTAAAGCATGAATTGTAAAGAATTTTCAATGAATTTATCGCCATACGTTTGTGTCTTGTGCGTTTTCTGGTCTTGTTCTTTTCTTCGGAGGACTTTCAACCAGTTTTTTGTCGGAAACCACATTTGGAACATATTCACGATTATGAGATTTAAAGAAATCAGAAATCTTCTATTTTTGCCAACTGAATATTTAAACGTTAATCCGATATAACCTTAAAGCTTAAATAGTGAAACATTGAGGTGTTTTGGTTTTGTTTTTATGTTAACAAAGGTTAATTTATTTTTTATTGTACATACATACATATTAACATACATTCATTCCTTATTTATCAAAATATTTATATTACAGTTATTATTTACGCTATATATGAGGCGAGTGCAATAGTTGTTGTGATAAACAATGTGATTACGTTTGCCGTATGCTCCTCTTGACACCAAATGGGTACACAAGCGAATGTACGAAGAAAAGAGAACGAGAAACAGACGAAGCTTGTAGTCTAATTTCTAAGCAAGAGAGGATAGTCGGCAAACGTTAACACATTGTTTAACACAACAACAACAGTTACACACGCCAACGAAACCAAAAGCAATATACAGGACAGACAAAGTGACAGGGAATCCCCATCTTTTATTGAGCATCTTGTTGAGAGTATGCCCAAGCGTATTGAAAGTGTAATTAAAAATAAAGGTCTGTGGACTAAATACTAAAGCGGCGCTTTAAGCTTCATAAGTGCGAAACGTGCATAACTGAGCACATAGCAGTTCTCTCAAGTTTTTAAAATTTTCTCTTTGTTAAATTAGTCTCTTAAGTTATTTTCTAAGCTATTTCGTTTAAGAATTAAACAAAGAATAAAATAACACTACTTTTGTAGAATTTGATTGAGTATTAATATTTTTACAGCACCTTAAAGTTAAATTTGTAAACATTTGCTCAGTTTTGCACGTTACTGTATATACACACAGCGTCAAAAGAAAGTGAACACATGAGATTTTTGCATTAAAAGTTTTATAATTATATATTAATGAATACAAAATAAAAAGTTTGTATGCAGAATTCAAGGCTTATATTTTAGGAGTCGATTTCAATTTAAAGTGTAATCAAAATTAATACACACAAAAAAATAATTCACATTAATTAAAAAAAATCCAAATTTTACGCGTCAAAAAAAAGTGAACAGTATATACAAAGTGGCAAATATTAAGTTAAAATATTACACTTTTTTAAATTTTAATATTTTGTATTTTTCCCTTTAGATTGTACAACCGCCTTAAGTCTCCTTGGCATCGATTGGACAAGGTTTTTTGTCACATCAGGAGAGATTTTGACCCATTCTTCCATTAGACACTTCTTTAGGTCTTCCTTGCTCAAAAACGTCCTCTGCCTGATCTTCCTGTCCAGGTGTTCCCACAAATGCTCAATGGGATTGAGGTCTGGAGATTGTGGCGGATGATCAAATGTCTTAGGGGTCCTATACAGCAGCCATTCCTTCACAATTCTCGCTGTATGTTTTGGATCGTTATCTTGTTGGAAGATCCAATTGCCCGACAGGCCTAATTTGTCGACACTGGGGGCGACATTGTTTTGTAAAATATTTAAGTAATCCATCTTGTTCATTGTTGATTCAATGAAAACCAGATTTCCGACTCCAGATACCGCCATACAGCCCCAAACCATAACTGAGCCCCCACCGTGCTTAACTGTGTTGGTTACACAACTTTCTTTAAAGGCTTCATTAGGGGTACGCCATATTTTTGATGTCCTTTTGGCATGAAAAATTTCAAATTTGCTCTCATCAGTAAACAGAATGTTTTCCCAAAAAGTTGGAGCCACATTAATGTATTTTTTGGCGAAATCCACACGCTTGCTCTGATTTACCTTTGATATGAATGGCTTCTTGCGGGGTATTCGTCCGTGTAGGCCATTTTTATGAAGGGGTCTCCTGACCGTACTCGCGCTTACTGATTTGTCTGATGTCTGGGTAATATTTTCTGAAATTTTGACTGCACTTGAGGCTGGATTTACCTTTACTTTTCTTACTACAGCTCTAACTTGAGTATCAGTAAGTCGCTTTGGACGCCCAGTTCTCGGCAAATCTTCCAACCGACGATGTGTGGCATATTTGTCAATAATTTTTTTTATTGTGCTTGAGCCCCTGCCTATAATTTCGGCAATTTCACGCAAAGATTTGTCTTTCTCTCGTAAATCTAATATGATTTTTCGAGTGCCACTAGATGTTTGATTTCCCATAGTAAGAATTTTTTTTTTTTTAATTTTATACCCTTTTATTTTAGGAATTCACTCAAAATAACATTTACCATAACAAAGCACGTGAGTAATAATCGTTTTCCGTAAAAAATTTGGTTATTCCCCGAATTATAGAACGAAAAGAAAAATAAAAGTAAAAAGTGTTCACTTTTTTTTGACGCGTAAAATTTGGACTTTTTTTAATTAATGTGAATTATTTTTGTTTGTGTATTGATTTTGATTACACTTTAAATTGAAATCGACTCCTAAAATATAAGCCTTGAATTCTGCATACTAACTTTTTATTTTGTATTCATTAATATATAATTATAAAACTTTTAATGCAAAAATCTCATGTGTTCACTTTCTTTTGACGCTGTGTGTATATATACCAGAGCCTCGGTTTGCGTCGTTAATGGGGACCGGAGAGAGGCGACGCAAACCGAAACGACTCAAATCGAAATACATTTTTCCATACTTGCTGCAAAATATTTTTATTTATTTTATTTATTTATATAATGCTAACCTAAAGTTAAAACTAGAAGTTAACAGAAAAATAGCCATGGCTGCCAGGGCCTTCAGCTAATAAAGATATATATATGTAAATAACAATGATGATAATAATAATAATAATAGTGACTAAATAAGTGCTTAAGTATAAGTTTAAAGATTACTGTACAGATTTGCTTTTTTAAAGAAGTTAAGAATAGGATTAATGTTAGAGGAAGGATCGGCAATGACTGAGATGAGGTCTATATTAGAGAATGTGGATGATCTGAGGGGGTGCAATGAGGAGCAGGATGTGATAATGTGGTGAATGTTATTAGGAGCGTTATTACATAAGGGACAGATGTTATTTAGGTTTTTATCGATGAGGTGCATGTTTGTTAGGTTTGTGTGACCAAGTCGGATTCTAGTAAACTTTATTTGATCAAGTCTAGATAAAAGTTTAAAAGTTGGGGAATTATAAAGTGTGGTGGAAGTGGTATTTGGAGAGTGTATTAGCTTATACCAGCTGGAGGTGTGTTGTAGCATGGTGATGTGTTCACTATTTATGTGATTTTTGAGAGTATTAATAATGTCGCCTATGTTGTAGTTGGGTGTGTATATAAGTGGTAACTTAGTAGCGAGCTTTGCTGTTAAACCTGCCTTTTAATTGCCTATGATGTTAGTGTGGCTGGGAACCCAGATAAGTTTCGTTTTGAGGAATTTTGTATTAAGTAGAGATCTTATTGTTGAGGCGTAGTAGTTGTGGTTATTAAAATTGGCTATAGCGGATAAAGCAGAAAGTGAGTCAGAACAAATAGCCTGTCTACCTGGCTTACGTATACAAATGTTTATAGCTTCATGGATTGCAATGATTTCAGCTGCAAATACTGTTGAATAGTGGGGTAGGAGACCTGATGTCATTGGGTTTGTTTCGGTAGAGATGCCAAAGCCTGTAATTTCGGATGATTTGGAGCCGTCAGTGTATATAAAGTTGTATTTAGAATGTTCGTTTTTGAGGGAAAGGAAATGTTGTTGGAAGACTATTGAATGAGTGTTGTTTTTATTAAAAGCAGTAAGAGATAAATCTATGTGTGCTTAGGTATTTTGGTTTTATTTTTGGAGTTTTAATAAGGTTGTATAGAGCTTTGTTGGAGGATAGGATTAGTATTTTAGAAAGTTTGCCTGTCAGGAAGTTGCATCTACTTTCTATTGAGTAAATATTAGATTCTAAAATCATCAGCGTCTGTTTCTGACAACAACACAGTTTTTTGCATCTTCGAAAATGTCCGGATTTGTGTTAAATAAACAGCATTTGCGGGAAGTTTTTATTTTCTTTTTTAATAGGAAGAAAAGTGTAGCTGAAGCCCATTGAATGCTTGAGGAAGTTTATGGTGAATCTGCTCCGACCGATAAATCATGCAGAGAATGGTTTCGACGATTCAAAAGTGGTGATTTTAGTGTCGAAGACAAAGAGCGTCCTGGCCAATCCAAAAATTTGAAGCTGAGGAATTGGATCATGATCCGTGCCAAACGCCAACTGAACTCAAAGAATCGTTGGGAGTGACTCAGCAAGCAATTTCCGTTCATTTAAAACAATTGGGATTTATTCAAAAGCAAGGATATTGGGTGCCGTACGAGTTGAAGCCGAGAGATGTCGGAGGCGATTTTTCGCTTCGGAACTGCTTCTTGAAAGACATCAAAGGAAGGGATTTTTGCACCGGGTCATGACTGGAGATGAAAAATAGATATACTACGATAACCCTAAGAAGAAAAAATACTATGCCAAGCCTGATGAACCCGTTCCATCATCGTCTACATCGACGCCAAATCAAAACATCCACGGTTCAAAGGTCATGCTTTGCATATGGTGGGACCAGACGGGTGCGGTATATTATGAATTACTAAAACCAAGCGAAACCATTAATATGGAACGTTATCGACTACAACTAATGCGTTTGAGCCGTGCATTGCGTGAAAAACAGCCAGAAAGGCATGACAAGGTGATTTTGTAACATGACAACGCTCGGCCCACGTAGCTGTAACGGTCAAAAATTACCTGGAAACGCTGAAATGGGAGGTCTTACCCCACCTGCCGTATTCTCCAGACCTTGCTCCTTCTGACTACTGGCTTTTTCGATGGATGCAAAACAATTTGGGGTGTCACCGGTTCGAGTCTTTTGAAGAAATCGAAAATCAATGATTGGATCGAGGCCAGAGAGGACTCATTTTTTAGAGATGGTATTCGAAAATTACCAGAGAGATGGGAAAAATTAGTCGCTTCCGGCGGACAATACTTTGAATGAAGTATTTTTGAACACAAAAAAACGGACCTAATTAATTTGTACTCCCAATATATAAACACGGGAAGTGAACGGCAGATATTTTAGCATTTATGAGAATATTAGGATTTCCTATTCACGAACTTACTGTTTTTTTTTTTTGCTCTTTGTGCATATGACGACTTTGCAAACACTACTTTACAACGAAATACCCGCATTTTACACATGGATTTTTTCTAATCATCCTGGTATTAAACGGGACACGGCATTGGGTAGGGTATACACTATACACCCTAATTATTCAGTATGTTTTCGTTTGATGATGTAGCAAACAAACTAAATCATGTTCGAGGTCCAACATCTTTTACAGACTTAAGTGGCCAAGTTTTTCCGACCTATCGCTGCTGTTGCCAAGCGCGACATTTACTCCAGGCTGATACACTTTGGAAAGATACATTGTTACATTTTGCAGTCATACTGATTTTTTTTGCGATATTTATGGAATTTTTTTCGTAAAAGTTTTTGTGAAGATGACATTTTTAATGATGGACTGACTCTTGAAAATATTGTTTTTTTTCCAATGGAGAACACTGTTTAAAAGATTTCGGTTTGCCAGAAACTATACGCGAAAACTCACATTTAACTAATAAAACGAATCAAAATTAATAGGAGTGCAACGAATTATAGCACAGGAGAAATTTTTTTGAAAGACGCACCTGAGGATTTTGTTAAACTTTCTTGACTGCAGTAATTTTATCTAAAATCCGAAGCGAAAACAAAATTGCTGTTGCGGTCGCTTCTTCAGGCATCGCAGCCACTCTTCAGTGTGGACAGCTCATTCTACATTTAAGCTACCACCAAGTTTTTTTTACCAAAACAGACTTGCGCATGTTCGAGTTTATATATTATATTATACCTATACTAACATACAATTTTATTTATTATTACTTTATTACCTTATTATTACTAATGTTACCTTATCACTATTATGTAATTAGCTTAAATATTATACTAAATCGTTGTAATTTTCATACATCCCGTCGGTGCTGATAGCCATTGATGCTAGTACTCCATACCTTGTTAGCTTGTAATATTAAATTCTAAGTCAACTTTATACAAATATGTATAAATAAGTTTTAATTGATACATCTATCTATATACATATTATAAAACAAAGTCGCTTTTTTCCTATATTTGCTTAAATCTTTAAAACTACGCAACGTATTTTGATGCAGTTTTTTTTTAATAGATAGAGTGATTGAAGAGGAAGGTTTATATTTATAATAACATCCATTAAATAGTGGAGAAATACTGTTATTTTCACTATACATATAAATTAGTTTTTATAACCTTTTATTTCAAATCCCAGCTTAAAACTAAACTAACTCTACACATCGAGTTTTCTTATATTCTAAACTAGCCCCTATCCTTAGGATATTTTATTAAAAAATATATGACACTATTATCTAACAAGACTTTTATAGATGCTACTTCCATTAGATCAGTTATAGTTATATTTGTAGAATGCTCATTAATTATGTTGTGAAGATCTTCTTTGTCTAAAATGGTGGGATTTACGATCCCGATCTTTGCTAGGGTTATGGAGAGCATTAAGTTTTGTATTTCATTGATAATGATTCTATTTCTGCCTAACAATGTTTCGTATAATCGTCCCGTGTCAAGTTTTGCATTACTAATAATTGCATTTACCGTCTCTGTAAGCTTATTGATTTGTTCCTGTGCTTTTGTATTTATTACGATTTGCCTATTTTCAGAATTAATAAGCTGCTTTTGGTTGAAACTTATCTGTTCGAAGTCGTCGAAGTCCGGTGTTCCAGCTACTACCTTCAGAGCGGTGCCCAGGAAATTGAGACTTCTAGCATGTCTATGATGGATACTTAAAGTCGTTAGTAAGGTTCTCATATGCGTTGTGTCTGAGTCCAGGATTTTCCGCATATGTGACTGTGGAAAATGGTCAGATAAGGCTGTTGTTTCGTCCACGATTTCCGAATACTTTGTTAGATTTACAGTGTGTTGGAGATAAAAAGAGTCCTGCCAAATTACTACGTCTCCGTCATGAATGGGAATGTAGTCCGAGTTAGTGTAATTTGTAAGTTTTGAGATGAATGTCTGAATGAAAAGTAGCAATACCACAGTCCTGCAATATAAATTGATTTTCTTATTAAGGGAAATATGATTATCTTATATTGTCCTTATGGACCACCCTCCCTTTAATGAGAACTGTAGTTCCCAGATCAGCTTGGATTTTTCCTTCCACACCAAGGGGGGTCAATTTGTCACCTAATCTTTTGTTAGACTTGACCATCACACGTTCCCCTACGTCAAATACTCTATTCTGTCTGGAAGAGTTATTTCGTTCCAATTGTGCCTGTTGTGCTTTTTTGAGCAAGTTAGAGACTTGCTCTCTAACCTCAAGTGAATCATTATTAATCAGATCGCTCGGCTTTTTATTTGTAACCGAATGAATAGATTGATTGTACGCTATTGTGCTAACAATATCAATTCAACAATATCATCAGTTTTCCTTTCAATTTTTAGACATCTAGCGATTTCTACTAACGTGCTGTGGAAACGCTCGACTTGGCCATTCGAAATACTGTGCATGGGAGGCGCATTTACGATGTCGACGTTAAACCGATTCTTTAACAGGGATACAATTGTCTCCGAGTTGAAAGTAGCCTCGTTATCGCAGTAGACTGTTCGAGTCTTCGGGAAAATATTCATCAGTTGGATAATGGGAATTTTTATGTCCAGAATTGTCCGAGATGATATTGGTTGAACTACGGCGAACTTTGAAAACTTGTCAATGCAAGTGAGAAAATGTTTTTGGGCTGTGGAGAAGATATCGATATGCAGCATTTCGCCCGCATAAGACGGAATTGGAGTTTCACCAAGAACTTGTTTTTTAGGGTGTCTGTCGTACTTAGCCTTTGTGCAAATCTTACAGTTCGCGACAATTCCATTCGTAAGCTTGGTCATTTTTGGGAAATAATAATCACAGAGTATCTGCTTAACATTTTCTTGCGCGGCTCTGTGGGCGCGATTATGTTCAGAGAGGATTATTTCTTCCTGCTCGCCCTTTCCGAAGATGTCTGTAACTATATTCTTGCAATGCCAGAATTTCGTTGCTGGGAAACGGTTTACTAACTCGTGCTGGATGTGGGCCAATACTGGCTGCTCGCAATGTATTGCGTTCACGACCTTCGGGTTCACAATTGATGTCACGTCATCGATAAGAGTTACCAAATCAATGAAAGAAATAATATGGCGCATTTTTTCACCGAAAATTACGAAGTTTCGTTTCAATGGGAATTTGTCTTTCTCAAGAATAATTTGATTTCGGAAACAGTTAACTGGCTTGTCCGTTGTTTCGATAGTGTAGGTGAATGATACTTCGCTATGTATTGTCGCAATGTCAGAACGCGTTTCTTCCTCGAGGGCATGAATGTTTTGTCGCGACAATGCGTCAGCAACGTAATTTTCCTTTCCTGGTTTGTAAAAGATTTGAGCATTGTGCTCGTCAATGAAAGCTTTCCAACGTTTTATTTTGGCGTTCGGGTTTCGGTCTGAAACTGCGAGTGGTTGGTGATCCGTGAATATATTTAAGTTTTTAACGCCGTACAAGTAGTTTCTCAAGTTTTTGAGAGCCCAAACTATAGCGAGTAATTCACGTTCGTTCGTAGCGAAATTTAACTCCCTATCCTTCAAGGTTCTGGAAATCATTGTTATTGGTTTTCCCCCTTGAGATAGGACGGCCCCCAGGCCAAAGGCAGAAGCATCCGTCGTTAGATCGAATGGTTTTGTGAAATCCGGGTAGAGCAGCATGACATCCTCGGATGCAAGGACTTCTTTAAGTTTGTCGAAAGCCTGGATTTGAGTCGGACCCAGCTCGACAGGTTTTTTCTTTGATTGTGCGGCGCTGACCTTACCGTTTTCGCCTTTTAGAATGTCGGTTAAAGGCTTTGCTATAGAGGCAAAATCTTTGATAAAGCATTGGTAATAACTTGCTAGACCTAGAAAAGATCTTACGTTAACTAAAGTAGTTGGTTGCTCATAGTTGCGAATTGCATCCACTTTGCTACGGCTGGTTTTGATGCCACCTCTGGATACAACAAAACCTAGATATTCAACCTCTTGCTTGAAAAAATTTGATTTCTCACGCGATACTCTCATATTGGCTTCATGCAGTTTGCTTAAAACCCATGTGACGTGCTCGACATGGTCATACTCATTTTCAGAGAATATGATTACATCATTTACGTAGACGTAGCATGATTTCTCTATTCTCTCTCTGAGAACGTCATCGATCGTTCTTTGAAAAATACTAGGGGCATTTTTTAGCCCAAAGGGGAGCCTACAAAATTCGTACTTTCCGTTTCCTACGGAGAACGCAGTTTTTTCCCTATCTTTTTCTGCCAGCAATACTTGGTGAAATCCTGACTTAAGGTCGAGAGTAGTAAAGTATTTAGCTTTACCCAGGTTCGATAGAATAACCGTCACGCTTGGAATTGGGTATTTGTCATCTATTGTTTTCATATTTAATTTTCTAAAGTCTATTACGAGGCGTTTCTTCACGTTGCCTTGCTCGTCTGTACCCTTCTTATCAACAACCCAAACAGGGTTGTTATAGGGAGATTTTGATGGCACTTTTATGTCTTCAATTCGTGTGAAATTCACATTTGCACACTTAAAAAATTGTATTTGTTCTGACCCTGAGTTGGTCCTCAACTGCTTATTCTTAAAATCTAACGTAGCGTCCGTCTGTGTTAACAGATCGAGTCCAATTATTCCGTCAAATGTAGATAAGTCGGGAAGTATGAAAAATTGGGTATTTATATTAAAGAGGTTTATGAAACATTTTTCCTTTATGGTGTTAAAGCCATGAATTGATTTTACTAAGAAGGGGCTATTTACCGACATTATATGTTTTAATTCTTTTAAAGGTTTTATATAATTCTTAGACGCCCCTGTGTCTATTAATAGTTTTAATCTCTTCCCTGCAACTATTCTCTCTATGAACGGTAGCAGGGAGCTTTGTTTTAAAAAATTTATTTGGTCAAAATCGCTGAGCTCATCGTTTATATCTGTCGCCATTGAGTCCGCAGTGGCTTGGTATTCATTCTCCTCCTGATGGGTTGTAGAATTGTCGTGAGTCGTGTGGTTAATCCTTTGATGCTTCGGTCCCGTGTATCTTGCGGAGCCGCTATTGCCTCTCTTAATCGGCTGACTATAATTCTGCCCGTGGTTGACCTGATACCGAGTTGTGTATTGGTTATTAAAATATTCCTGAGGCTGGCCGTTTGGCGTTGTAACCTGTTTACTACGCAATCAGTGGTCGACTTCCATTGGTTCACCCAAATCCGGTTTTTGCGGGCCTTTGTTTTTTTGTCCCTGTTGTCTGCTGAAGTACGAGTTTTTCCTATTTTGATTTGTGTTTCCCTGTCTATCCCCTACTTCGCTCCTGTTTTGAGTCTGCTGTCTCTGTTCATTCCTTTGAGCTCTGTCCTCTAGGCTTCTAGCATAATTGGTAGCGAACGTATACCGTTCATGGTTAGATTCAACCTCTTGAGCGAGTGCTAGAGCAGAAGGCAGGTCATTGGGTTTTGCTGCAAAAAGTACGTCGCTCAGAGCCTTTCTTGTTCCTGATATAAATACACGTAACGCATCCATTCTACAATATATTTTTGGTTTATTGATGCCGCAAGAACATTATCGTACGACATAATTGTTTTATTAGTGAGAAGTGTTAGTTTCTTCTCGACCTCATCATAATATTGAAGTAATGTCATATTTCCCTGACGCAAGGTTGACAATTCCTGTTCTATGAGGTATATTGGACGTTTGTCCGAATATGTAAAGTCGAGTCTACTAATGATTGCTTTGAAGTTTAACACGGTATTGAATGATGCCAATACCATGTCAGCTGGACCTCTTATTTTGTTTCTAATAATTGCAACGGCTTGGTAATGTTTGGAACTGCCTTCATATGGTTCAAAAATCTTGTATGCGGTGTATGCGGCTTGACGCCATGAAACATACACTTCCTGTTTACCATCAAACTCTGGTAACGATTTTACTACATCTAATGATTCGTCACAGCGTTTGTCTGGTAAGATTTGTATTTCCTGGTAAAGCTCTACTTTAGGTGTAGCTATTACCACACTGTCTATTCGTTTGCTGATAGCCCTTATTTTTTCTTCGAATATATCATTCTGCACCGCAAGAGCTGTGCCGACAGCAGTCTGTATTATTGCTTTTAACGTTTCAGCGTCCATTTTTTTTCTTGGTCTGTAACCGTCACTTGGCTTTCTTGTCTCCTATCGTTATTTCCTATGCTGTTATTAATTTCTAAATATCTCAATTGCTGAGATAACTGGTCTATTTCACTTTCGTTCATACAAAACTCACTCAAAGTCTGAATTTCATTCACTTTATTTCACAACATAAATTAAAATGAGCGTTCTACTTACATTTTCATTGTGCTTTAATAGTAATGGTGATGAGCAGGCTGCGTTCCTATTCTTTTGGTTGTGGGTTGTGGTCCGCCGGTTCCTTCCTTTGGCTTCTTAGTAGAGTTTGTGTTCGAGATCCTTTTGTTGTAGAAAATAATTTGCTTTCTGTTTCACTTTAAAATATTCGTTCTGTTATTCAGTTTGCTTCAAATCACACTCAGTTTTGTTGCTGCTTTTGTCTTAGTACAATGATTGAACTTGATAATTCTTCTCTTTTTGTTGAAAAAATTCAAGCTGCTTCTTCACTTTTTGTATTCGTGGTGTTGTGTTTTTAAAATAGTTTGTTTTCTGTTTCACTTTAAAATATTCGTTCTGACACTCAGTTTGCTTTAAATCACACTGTTTTGTTGCCGCTTTTGTCTTAGTATAATGATTGAACTTGATAATTTTTCTCTTTTTGTTGAAAAAATTCAAGCTGCTTCTTCACTTTTTTTTATTGTTTCTATTTTGCCGTTGGGCAAAAAGATTTTTTTCACAAGAGAATGTTTTTCTTTTTTTCTTTTTTAAAAAACAACTGTGTGTTGTCTTTTTTTTTTTTTTATATTATTTTAAAAAAAACGGTGTGTTTTTTTTATTTAAATATTATTTTAAAAAAAACGGTGTGTTTTTTTATTTTGAGTTTTTGCCGAGTTGGGCGCCAATTATTTTTTATAACCTTTTATTTCAAATCCCAACTTAAAACTAAACTAACTCTACACATCGAGTTTTCTTATATTCTAAACTAGCCCTAAAAACTGCTTAGCTTGCGCCTCGTGCAGTACGTCCGATCCCATCGGTCAGCGCATTGCAGCAAAGACCAAAACTGCTTGGCTTGCGCCTCGTGCAATACATCCGATCCCGTTGGATAGCGCATTGCAGAAACGACCGGATGACGTCCAGACAAAGCTGCATCAGCAATATCGTGGGAACGAGGCACATCTCACAAGTTGGGTCGCCTGACTATGTGATCGGGTTAACTTATACCTATATGCCTATCTTTAAAATTAATGTAGTTGGCATAGTGTTATAATTCATGGAAAAAGCATTTACTGTCACTACAATATTCCAGCTTCTCATTATTTACACCGCAAGGTTTCTTCAAATGTGATTTTCGTTTTTTTTTATTTAAGTCTGATTATTACTATCAAGAAATTAGAAAGTCATGTCTGGAAGACGTCGTCGTTCGAACATAGGTCGTTGTACAGTAAATGCCAAAAGAGTACGTTCAGCAAGAGAGGCTCGCCTCAGTCAGGCTCGGGATAGATATAGAGCTGTGAGAGAGAGAGAATCATCAGCACGAGTTACTAATTCATGGGTAAATAAAGAAAATTCTGCCATGAATTACGATCCTTCGATTTCTTACAAGGACGATCGTATAGTATCAATAGGTACTATGTCAGTAGTGTGTGAACATTGCTTGGCATTGAAATTCAAGAACCACTTCACTCTCTTTTTACGGGTGATCATCTATATATATAAAAATGCGCTCAAAAAATAGTATGACGCCGCAAAACTCGAGAATGGCTAGACCAATTTTGATGATTTTGTTTTTTTGTTGTACTCATGGAGTAACAGTCAGGTTCTTTGCTACATTTGGATCTGGTAGGTAGCGCTGTTGTCAAGATATAGATAGTTTTAATGCCATTTTTAAATTTTTTTTTTTATTTGGTCAAAATATGCTGAACCGATTTTTTAAAATAGAACAAATGATTCTTAAAGTTGCTTAGGTTATAATAGAATATTAAAATGTATTGTAAATTATTAATTACACATTTTACAACAAAGGTTTTTATAAGAAATACTCAATTAACGCATAGGGGGTGTAGCAACGCACGCCGGTTAATGCTAGTATAATATATAAATAAGTTACAAACAAATAGGTTAATATTGATAGAAGTACATGAGAAGATAAGTTTTGTATTTTATTCAAATTTTAAATTAATGAATGGATTTGTAAAAAGCATAAAATCCATGCAAATAAAAAGGGAGATGTAGTATGAAAGTTAGCATAACTAACTAATATATCATAAAACAATACGAAGTTAGTAGGGTATATAACTACAGCCATTGTTTTATGTCATCTTCTTTTCATCCTAATTCTTATGCATCAATTGTTATTGCATTAAGTAAGTTAGGTATATTAAGATCATTCTTATCATTCTTTTTCATTGCTATTTGTTTACAACATTAATAATCAACCGTTATGAATGCTGTAAACTACACTAATCACCTTAAGTACCGTAGGTTAAGAATAGTATAAATTGGGATATAATTGTACCATTAAATCAGTCTTGATTGATAGGCTAAACCTCATGGTCGTTGGCATCAATCAAGAACTCAACACTGCTAAGATCCAAGTGATACTTTGCACACTATCCCGCTAAGATCCAAGTGATGCTTTGCATAACTAGTAATTTATACGTAAGCTAAGACCTAAATGGTAATTTGCTACTACTTATAATAAATAAATAAAATAAAACTAAAAAACTCTTTTAAATTACATGGCGATCCTTCTTAAATTACACAGGTACGGTCCATAGGTTGATTATGCTCAACAGACCTCCGTCCAAATCGGAGACATGAATAAGATCTGCTCTAAGATCTTATTTATTTATTTATTATAAAACTAAGATTATAATTATAAATTATAACTTAGATATACTACGAGCAATAGCGACAAAGGCCTTCAGCTCGGAAAGCTATTTGTATAATAATATTTATTAATTAATTATTTATAATATACAAAATTAATACAACTAAACTATTTATACTTATGATTAGGATATAATAAAATAGTGTTTGGTATATAAAGATTAGAAATAAAAAAAATTACAATGGGTGACTTAGATTAGATTGCATAAGTTAGATGTTTTTAAGAATTGTAAAATGAGTTTAATATTTTGAGGCGTAGGGTTGGAAAGGATGGAAAGGGGATCTGTGTTTGAGAAATATAAACTACGTATTGGTTCGGTTTTTGGGCATTCAACTAGAATATGATTGAGAGTTGAACTTTCAATACAGGAACAAATGGGGTTCGGTGGTGATGGGATGAACAAGTGTCCATGGGATAGTTTGGTATGACCTAGGCGAAGTCTTAAAAATGTTATCACGTCCAGTCTTCTGAATTCATCAGGAAGGGCTGGAAGGAAAGTTTTAGCTGAAAGTTTGTTGTGATTGACTAGCTTGTACCAATTTGATGTTGCCTGGTGGGATCCAGTGTGTTGGGTTTTGAAATAGGATTTTAAGTACATTACAGAGTCTTGTGAGGAAAAATTCGGAGTTGTATGGAGCGGAGAGAAAGCAGCTTCTTTGGCTACTTTGTCAGCCATTTCATTACCAACAATCAGGCATTGACTTGGGATCCAAACTAAAGTTATTTTTGAAGGGTTGCGGATAAGAATATTTCTAATTTTGTTAGCATAAATATTATTTGAAGTTATGTTAGAAATAGATTTAATTGAAGAGAGGGAATCGGAACAGATAGCGAATTTACCTTTATTGTTTTTGGCATATTCTGCAGCTTCTAATATAGCTACTATTTCTGCTGTAAAGATGGAGCTATGGTTAGGTAGGATTGCATGTTTGATTACTGCATCTTCATGAGTGACGCTATAACTCACATTATTGTCCGATTTAGAACCGTCTGTGTAAATGAAGGTAAAGTTACAAAGTTCTTCTTTTAAGTTGTTGAAAAGAGCTCGGAACTGGTTGGGGTTGGTATCAGATTTTAGAAAGTTATGAAGAGAACAGTTAATAGATGAAGGCATTAGGTTCCATGAAGGAGGGGGGACATTATGGGCCGAGGGGGGTGGAATGGTATATTTAGGGCGTTGCAGGAATAAATTATTCTATGAATAGTAGAAAGCACCTTAGGTTGTTTTTTAGATTTAGCTATTTTCCGGGTTAGTAAGCCTAAGGGGGAATCATTGCTTCGGAAAAGTGTTTTGGATAATTTGGCACAGTTTAAGTTTCTTTCGAGATCCAATGTAAAACAATCTGCTTCAAAATAGAGATTATTAATTGGGGTAGTGCGAAAGGCACCAAGTGCAAAGCGTAAAGCAGAGTTTAATATAGTTTTAGTTTTATTTAAAAGTGTTTTGGGAGCGTATCCAAAAATTGGCAAAGCGTAATTAAGTTTGCTTAGAAGAAGTGTTTTTACCAATGAGAGTAGGGTTGATGTATTGCAGTTAAGCTTGGTATTAGATAGACACTTAATGACATTTAGTTGGGTAGTTGCGGCAGTGCTCAGATGCTGTATATGAGAGTTCCATCGAAATTTATTATTAAAATGAATACCTAATATATTTAAGGAAGTAACTTCTTGGAGTTGTGTATTTGGAACTATTATTGTGCAAGAGCAGTTTTTCTTTCTGCAAATGTGGATGTATTTACATTTCGCGGTAGCAAGTTTTGCTCCAGACGAGATACACCAGATATCTATGTCTGTAAATAGCGCAGTTAAGTTTAGTCTGGGATTTTTGGCTTTGTTGGATTTAATGATTATATTAAAATCATCAGCGTATGCTATGAAGTCTATTTCTTTATGGAGACTGAGCGTTGAGCACAATTTGTTGTATGCTATTAAAAAAAAGGATGACGGAGAGTGGGGACCCTTGGGGAATCCCATTGTGGAGTGGGAATGGTGATGAGTAATTCGATGCAACGCGAACTATAATTTTACGGTTTGACATGAATGATGTAATATATTTTATAATTCTGGGGCCGATAACCCACTCTATCAGTTGTTCCACAATGCTATGTATTCCAATTTTATCAAAAGCTTTTTCAAAGTCTAGCGAAAGTATAGTGACATGTTTTTTAAGAGAGATGCTATCTGCAATTGCGTGGTCTACATATAATAGAGCATCGATTGTAGATTTCCCTTTTCTGAAACCAAACTGTCGACTGTTAAGTAGTTTGTATGTTGTTACAAACCACCAAAGTCGGTTTGCTATTATCTTGTCTAATACTTTCGCTAAGCACGGGTTTAGTGATATAGGTCTATATGATTGGGGCAGGTGTTTAGGGGATTTTGGCTTTGCAATAGGTAGGACTGAACTTGTTTTATACTGTTGAGGGAGCTGTTTGTTTAATATATTCTTGTAGAAGTTAAGTAATCGAGCTTTGTATATCTGGGGAGTCTTTTTAATCATTGCGTAAGTAATCCGGTCTAAGCCCGGGGTCTTACCTTTTAACTTGTTGACTGCTATAGCAAGCTCTAGGGAATTGATGTCAGATTCTAACGGCATCGCTTTTGGATTATTACAAAAGGTGGGAATGTTATTCAATATGTTCTGTTTTAGAAGACGAAAGCTACTAGGAAAATTAGTATCTTCTGATAAGTTGGACCAAAAGTTGGCAAGTTCATTTGCGATATCGAATCCATCAGTTAAAAACTGATTAGGGTTGGTTGAGGACGTAATGGAATGGATACTAAATTTAGATTTATAGCCAGAGAATCGTTTTAAATTTTTATATATTTTATCAATTGGAGTGCGAGGATTAATAGTAGAAGTAAATTTAGTAATCGATTGATCCTTAGATCGCTTGATTTCTCTTTTTAGAAGAGCATTTGCTCTTTTGTAATTTAAGATATTGTTTTGAGTTATGTTCGTTTGAAGGAGTTTCCAGTGCTTACTTTTATTCTTTTTTAGCTCGTCTAATCGTTTGTTTCACCAAGGAACGTTTTTACGTTGAAAACAGACTGATGTTTGTGGGATAGTTGCGTTAGCTGCACAGAGAATGATTTTCTTTAAGTTGGCTGCTTCTTTATTTACATCATTACTTGTTGGGAAAGTGGAATGAAACTTGATGCTATTTGCGTGAAATTGTTCCCAATTTGCACGTTCAGTGATATATTTAGGCTTATTAGGAGATTGCGTTTTATTAGTGGAAAAAAGCGATATAATAATTGGGAAGTGGTCTCCAGTGGATATAGATGAATTAGTTTTCCAATGAGTATGAACGGCTAGTTCAGGAGTGCAAAAAGAAAGGTCAATATGAGTTAGTGTATTATGCGTACTAAAATGGGTCGGGGAACCATCATTTAGAAGAATAAAGTTGGATTTAGTAATAAATTTATCAATTAGAATTCCTTTTCGGTTATTTTTAACAGAACCCCAGCTAGTATGCCACGAATTAAAGTCACCAGTGACTAATGTGGGAATATTAGAGCAGCGTAGTGAGTTTTCTAGATCATTTAATGAGAAGTTTGAATAAGGAGGAAAATATGTACAAATAATTTTAAATTTGATCTTAGAAATTAACTCCATTTCAATGGTGTCGGTGTTACCATTGACTGAGGTTAAGGCGTGTTCTAGAGATTTATGCACCAAAAGACCAACCCCTCCATATCTAGTATGGGAGGTATTGACATTATAGAGATTGTAGTTGATTGGAATTGGAATATTGGATGTTGAATGTAAGTGTGTTTCTTGTAGGGATAAAACTTTAGGATTGTACTTTTTAATAAGCATAAGGAGTTCATTGTAATGGGTTACGTATCCATTAATATTCCATTGAATGATTTTTAATGACATTTTAAGATAATAAGAAAATTATAAAGCTAAATTGATGTTGCATTACAACTCCTATATGCTTTTGATATACAGAGATGCAAGAGTAACCCACTGAATTCTAATGACAAAACCATGCGCCACTCCGGCACCTCTGATATGATTAAAGTCGCTACGCGTGACCGGGCCACGGACACCCCCACCCATACTGAAGAAGCATTGATGGGTGTGCCCGTAGCCCGATCACACGCAGCGACTATATTGATACTGAATGTTAAGTACTAATTGTTATCTCCAGACTCAAATGACATATTGTCAGATGAATCTATGTTAATAGTTGTGTTAGAGGTTTTGTTTGATTTTTTATGTTTACCGCTATTTATTTCTTTTGCTACCTGAAGTCTCTTACGTCGCGAGGTGTTTTTTGGTAACAACAGTACCTGTTTCGATTGGCCAGTTAGGTAGTTGTTAGTGTCCATTGCTAATTCCGAGTAATCCGTTAGCTGACGAGAGGACCCTGTTTGCGTACTGGATGGTTGTTTGTTGTTGTTGGCTGGATCGGTAGTCCTCATGCTACTAGATGGTGTAGTGGATGCCATAGTCGACGGGGTCGCTGGCGTTGGTGCAGGAGAATTATGTTTGATTAACGTTGCGTGTGTTGTGGGCTTGTGTTGATGTCTGTTAGTATAAAAAGCATTTGCTGTTCTTCTATCAACTTTTTCAATTGTGGTAATTGCCTGAATTTCCTTTTCTCTCAAAAAAGTAGGGCATTTTTTGTCAAAGGCTGAATGGTCACATTGCTCTATTTTGTGCCTGTTGCAGTTAATGCAAGCTTTTGGTAATGAGCAAATTTCATTTTGATCGATGTTGAGATGGTAATTATTAGCGCAGAATGGACAGATTTTATTGTCTGTTCTCTTGGTTGATGAAGAAATACGTCCCAGGGATATAGCGCTGCACAGTAGAGACGGCCAGCTAAAAAGGGTCTCTGAGTTACAACGCTCCTATCATCCATTACAGTATCCTATCATGTTAGTAACAGGAGAAGACAGTTATTATTGGACCATCCCTCAGCAAGATTCAGCGCGTAATAAAACTGTTTCATGCATGCAATTTTATGTATTTAGATTGATGGTTAGAGCTTTATTATTATTATTTAGTCAATATTGTGTCGATATGATGGCAAAAATGATAACAGATAGATTAAATTACATTTCCCGAAATCAACAACAGTTGAGGGCTGATGACTACATCCACCTCAGAGATGCTCTAAATCAAGATGCGAATGTTGACCCATCAAATATCGGTCAACAAGTAATCTTGCCATCATCATTCACAGGTTCTCTTCATTATCTGCACGAAAAAAACGCAGGACGCAAAACCTTAAGTTCGAAATTATGGGAGAGCCAACTTATTTGTCACTTTTACATGTAACCCAGAATGGGCTGAAATTAAAGCGGAACTATTACCTGGTCAACGGTCATTTAACCGTCATAACATAATATCAAGGGTATTTCATTTAAAGTTGAATATCAAAGACCAAATATTCGGAAATTTGAAATGTTACATGATGACTGAGGAGAGGCAGAAGCGCGGTTTACCGCACTGTCATATGCTGGTATGGCTAGAAATAAAAAGCCAGCAAGACGAAATTGACAGTGTTATAGTTGCTGAACTACCCGACTAACAAAACGATCCGGTATTGTACGATATCGTTACTAAAAATATGGTGGCATGGACCATGCGGAGAGCACATTTGTACAAAAAAAATACCTTCGACGTTTCATCAACGATACCCAGACCGGAGAGGATGGACGCCGAAATTGAAGGTCGGAACGCTACGTTGAATATCAGGGGAAGTAGGTTCACTGTAGATAATAGGTGGATTGTCCCATATTCTCTGCCACTCCGTTCAAGCTATCAAATATGTTTGTAAATACATCAATGAAGGATCTGACCAAGCTACAACCAAAGGATGTATTTTACAGCTGGAACGGCTCAACAAGTTGCCCAAACCCACATAAACGACATTGCTGGCGTTTTCTGATCTTTGCAATGAAGATGAATTCCCAAAGACTCTTCTATATCACAAAGTCCCTTAATATGACAAATGGGCCAATAATAAATTTATAAGGAGGTGGCGTGGTGAGGACGTAGCTGGTCACCCGGTATAAAAAAAGATGCCGCTTTAGGAATGGTCTACAGTATACATCCTTCTCAATAGGAGGATTTTAATCTTAGAATGTTGCTACATCACGTAACCGGTCCGATCTCATTCGAGTACATAAACTCTGTAAACGGGATTGTCAAAAAGACTTGCCAAGCAGCGTGCCGTCACAGAGGTTTACTAGAAAACGATGACCAATGGAAAAATACTCTGCGAGGAGCTTCGTTGTCGCAATGTCCAACAAAACTGAGAGAGTTATTTGTAGTCATACTTTTATTTTGTTAGCCATTGGAACTATTGAAATTATGGGATAATTTCAAAGATGATTTATGTGAAGACATTAGGCACAGACTCAGGCAGTAACATCAAGATTTTACTTTACTTTTCATTGAAGACATTTATAATAAAGGTTTAAAGCAAATAAAAAATAAACTATTGAAATTAAATGAGAAAAGTTTAAATGATTTTGGATTACCTTCTTCTGTTCATACACAGAATAATAATATTATAGGCACAATGGTACGTCAAAATAATGCCAATGATTTAATGTCAATGATGTCAATGAAAATGTGCCAAAATTAGTCCCAGCTCAAAGACGTGTTTTTGAGACTATAGTGGATAATAACAAAGGACAATTATTATTTTTTGGACTCGCCAGGAGGTACGGGGAAGTCGTTTCTCTCACATTTAATACTTGCTAAGATAAGATAATCAGGAAAATAGAGATTGCAGTTGTTTTGTGAGGAAATGCTTCAACTCTCTTGAGCGAAGAAAAACCGCTCATTTACTTTTAAACTCCCGCTTTCCGTACCTTTAGAGCAAAATTCCACATGTTCTATCTGCAAAAATGGGAAACAGATATTATGTCGTCCTGCTGGATGAGTCTCTATGCCATATAGTCCATAATTTAAAAAGTTTTATAGATGCAGTATACCCTGACATCGAAAATTTACACGAAAGGGATATTCATTGGTTGTATTCTAGAGCAATAGTGTCACATAGGAATGATACCATCAACGAAATAAACAATTTGATCATACAAAAAGTTCGCGGCCACGTCAGAATTTATAAATCAATCGACACCGTAACTAATATCGAGGACACAGTGCTTTTCACCCCTCTGGACTGCCACCTCATGAATTAAAATTAAAAATCGGAGCGCTAATCTTGCTTTTTAAGCGCTCTTAGCATGTGCAATAGGATGAGGCTACTTATAAAGGAATTGAAGGACAATTTAATTATAGCGACCATTAATACCGCCCTGCAGCCGGTCAGTCCTAGGACACCGATGATTTCTAGCGATTTGCCAATTCCGTTCAAATGACTTCAATTTCCGGTGAAAATATCGTTTGCTTTAACAATTAATAAGTCCCAAGCCTTTCGATTTAATAGGGATTGACCTGCGAAAAGAATGCTTTACTCATGGCCAGCTACATGTTGGCCTATCACGGATGTCCCGCAAATCAATTTATTTTGCTCCCACAAAATAAAATTACATCAAATATTGTTTACAGGGAGGCTCTTAGCCATTAAACTTTAGTTTCCATAAATAAAACCCAGCTATAGAGCCGCTGGTGAGGTGATTTCTATAAAAATATTGTAGTGTAAGGAATTGTTGTTTTTTATTTGTCCAAATGAAGTACTAATTTAAAATACTAATGGGAAGCTAGGTCGGGTTGCTAGTTCATATATAAATAAGGATCCCAAAATGTAGTCGGTGACACCCAAAGCCGAATTCAACTCCAAGTAGACGTTAACGTTAACGATACAACTTCAGAAAAAGCTATAAACGACGAGACAATACATTATTTCCATTTAAATATTACAAACAATATTCCAATAGTTGAAAAACCATTAAACGATTTAAGTTTGCAGGTTACTTTGATCAAAGGCCTCCCAGCTGCTTGTAATGTCACTACACCTTTTAAAAATAAACTAAGACGTACAATAACAGAACCTGATTTTAATTCAAACAATGTACTAAATATTCTTAAAATGATATTAAAATCTAACAAAACATGCGTTATATACACATCCGCCGACATTTACAAAATAGTTAAAGAATTCCATTCTAAATATTTCTCCAATAATAAAACTCTTAAATTGCTTAGATGTACAACTTTTTTAACAGAAGTAACTGACTCTGTCGAACAGGAGAAGATCATTAACGACTATCAAAAAAAACAATAACCAACGCGGTATCGATGAAATTTTTCTACACCTTAACAGAACACTATTCTTCCCATATATGAAGAGCAAAATAGCTCAGATATTAAAACATTGCGATGTCTGCCTCACTCTTAAATACGACTGGCAACCACAAAAACCACCTTTCCAGAAACCAGAAATCCCCCACATGCGAATGGATATAGTTCGCATAGACATCTACACAATCAACAATAATTATAATCTCACACTCAGTATTAACGAAGTCGTCTTTTGTAAAACATATATTTATGTTAATTCTTTATGCCAATATTAAATCAATTTTCTTTTAAAGTGTTGCGCAATATACTACAAAGTTTGTTTTGCATAAATGAAAGTAAAGATATGAAAATCAATTATACCAGGAATAACAAACTCAAACAGACATCGTTTACTTCAGAATGTTGAAACCGATTAAGAAAAAAAAAAATGTTAATTGGCAGTCCGGTGTAATTTAATTATTTAAATTTGTTACATTTAACTGAGGGTAATGATGGGACAAATATGATATGTAAGGTTTGCATGTCGCGCGAGTAGGTTAACCTTGTTCACCTTGGTCATTTTGAATCTGAAAATGTTTTTTCAAAAATTCGCTTAATTTGTGTCGATCGGTCACAGTTAGATTAAAATCACCAAGAAGTACCATTGGAGCTTTCGAGTCGCTGGGTGGGACCGCGTACTCGGCCAACTCGCTGTAGGGAAAGAAGTAAGCGGTAAGGAATCGCGCTGGATCTTTGTAAGAGATCCACTGATGTGCGAAGCACAAGGCAAGCACGAATTGAGTAGATTCCGAATGTTTTAATTTCGCAGCTACCAAGTCGGCGATGTATGTCCGCAGCATAATGGATACGTTTGCTTTGAAATAGTCAGTCGGAATGAAAGTGCACTGTTACTCCGCCGAATGCCACCACCGCCTTTCCGGTCGACGCACACGCTACGTATGCGTTATGCGTGCTGCTGTGTTCCTGCGTATATCTATTATAAGTTTCCATGAGCACCTTGAGGCTGAATGTGTTGCTACAACAGCCGGGGCCAGTAAAGAATACTTGGATGGGCTCGCCATCTGATTTATGTAACCGATATATCATCTCTAAGATCAACTCTCTCTGCTCGGGATTAGTAAGCCGTACGAGAGTGCAGTAGGCCTTCTTGCTCATAACGTTTACCCTGCGTCACACAATGTTTATGTTTGTTGGAACCTCGTCAAAATCAGCATGGTGCCTCATGTGGATGTACGGCAGTTCTATCGTTTTTGAGTACACACAGAGCCTCGATCTCCTGCATTATAATGTCAAAGTCCATAGCAAGACGTATGACGACGGTTTCTGTCCACACCGATGGTTCTGTCATCATTATCAGCGTCTTCAGTTATCCGCGCTGTTGCTGGCTCATACCATACGACAAACTGAGCAAAGTAAATCATCTTTAAGTCTTCGGGCCGTTCCTCGTACTTTTGAGTAATCGACTTGCTCCAGATGTCGGTGCTGTTCTCGGAAAATCTCTCTGCATCTATTGCGTTTAAGAGCGAGTTGCGACTAAGCTCTTGTTGAGTGCGGATGCTATATCCAGTGATCGTGAATTTAGTGTGCAGTTATTTGTGACAAAGATTTAGTACGATATTATAAGCCATGAACAAATCCACTAACTAGTGGTTGTGGTACTAATAGTAAAATAAATATAGATTTGTTGTATTTCTCCAAACTATTTAAATAATTGTGAAAAATAATAAAATAAGAGTGCATCCAACCTTACTTTATCAAAGCTTTGAGCTTTTAAGTGCATTGTAAACAAACTTTTTACAAGCCAAAAACGTTTACTGAGGTGATGCTTTAAATTTCACTCAGTCTCTCTTTCTCTAAGCTTTACTAAAGCTTACCTATAACCATCTGAACAATATAAAACAAGGGGTGTTCTGAAAATCCAGTTCCAATATGAGCCTCACCTTTTGAGGGGACTATCAGTCATGACATAGAAATTGAAATGGATTTCTCTCTAGTTTCTCCTGATAGAGATATCTCTGAGGCTTTTTGTTCGTGGCAAACCACTACTAACAAAAGGAAGTCAATCCATTCACCAGAAACCAAACGCAAGCATTAAAAATCAGATACTGCTGATGTACAAATAAAAGCCAAAACTAAGCATCTACCTCAGAAAATGTTACTATCAAAAAAATTGGCATTAGACGTATAGAAAACAATCGCTTTCAAATACTAGATGTGGACTATGGAAATGAAATGGAGGAAAACAACGACATGGTTATTACTCAATCCATCTTTGACAACCACCTGTAGAAAAAGTTAATGTTCCTAAACCACCTCCATTTATAATTCCTTATGTAGAAAATATCAATGGCTTATGGCAAGACCTCGATAAAGTTGTAAAACCCGATGACTACTTCACCAAGTCCAACCACAATCGTGTAAGGATTATCGCCAAGGATACTGAAACCTACCGAATCATTAGGAGAAAACTTGAGGTCACACGTGTCGAGTTTAATACCTTTCAGCTAACTGACGAAAGACCTTTTAAAGTAGTGATCAAAGGACTCCACGACACTACCTCCAAAGATCTCATCAGCGATCACCATTCCAAACATGATCACAAAGTCAAGAATGCATATAATCCCACAAGCCGCAGAGACAACAAAAAACTAGACATTTTCTTCGTCGACCTCGAACCCAATAACAATAACAAGAAGGTATTTTATATCAAACTACTATGCAGACAACGAGTTACTGTGGAAGCACTACAAGTTCGACGACCTTGTGCAATGCCATAGATGTCAAGAATTTGTGCACACAAAGAAGTACTGCCGGAAGAATTTCAGATGTGTGAAATGTGAAGACAATCACTCAACTACTAACTGTAAAAAACCATCAGACTTGCCAGTCACTTGTGTACGTTGTCAAGGATCACATACTACTAACTATAATGGGTGCCACGTCTATCAACAACTAATTCAAAGAGATAAAACCTCCAGGTCAAATTCATATCAAAACAGAGATACGAATTCTAACAGAATGACTGCATCCAACTCCCTTAATAAATAAACCCCATCAACATCAAACAATGCTTTCCAAGGAATATCCTATGCAGATGCCACTAGGTCTCACAGACCCCCAGGAAATAGACTACAATAAGAACAGCTTCAGCGAACTCGGAACCCTCATGAAAACAAGACACCATCAAATCACTACTCGGAAAATAATCTCGGGGATAAATTAGACAAACTATCAAGCAAGTTTGATGAACTTATCGCTATGCAAAAAGAGTTAATGAGCATGCAAAAACAAATTTTGCTAATTCTAACCGCAATTACGACCACAAAATGTCCATAAACGTAATCATAGGACTATGGAACGCTATTCGAGTAGTCAACAAAGCACTCGAGCTCAAAGTTTTTATAAAATCCCATTAAATAGATGTTATGCTACGCACAGAAACTCACTTTTGTAGTCGATTTACCCTAAAACAGTTTGGTTACGAACTGTACACTACTAATCATCCTTCTGATGGCGCCCTTGGTCGTGCCGCGGTGCTAGTCAAGTGGAGCATCAAACACCATCCTCTTGACCCGGCCTGCTTGGATCGACTACAAATGGCCTCAATCGAACTACAGAGACAACATCAAGATAGGGACTGTGTACTGCCCTCCCAGATTTTCCTGGAACAGTGATTTATTCACTGATCTTTTTAACCAACTTGGTCCAAATTTCGTAGCTGCTGGTGACTGGAATGCCAAGCATCTTTACTGGGACAACGCCAAGGGAACATAACTTTCAAAATTTGTGCTTAACAGTGACTGGGATATTCTGGCCACAGGATCTCCGACCTGCTACCCCTACGACAACACAAGAACACCAAGTACAATTGAATTTGCAGTCTCCGGAGATTTTGCACAAACACAACTATCAATACGTAGTAGTTTTGATCTCAGTTCGATTCATCTGCCACTGATAATTAAATTAGAAGATCGGGTTCTTGACTACTCAGCATAGACTAGGCTACTTCCCCTAGTGCTAATTTGTCTGTTTTCCAAAGGTCACTGGAACAAAACTTGAACTCAGCATGGATCCCAACAACTAAAAGATATTGATGATGCGTCGGAACTTTTGCCAAAAAAATTCATGAAGCGGCACTGCTGTCTACGTCCACGCACCCACCAGCCAATTTGCGTATGCTCCAAAACCTTCGCCGCAAGTTACCCAGCTACTAGCTGAAAAACGACGCGTCCGAATACAGTTTCAACGTACTCATCAACCTGCAGACAAGGCAGTATACATCAGAGCTGCCCACAAATTATCAAATCTGCTGAAATCTGAGCGATCCAAGTTCTTTGAAGACATGCTGAAAAATGCCGATACTGACAAAGACTCCAATGTTAGTCTCTGGAAACTGACACGACAACTCAACCGTCAACCTCCACATAATTTTCCAATCAAAAACGGCAGAGGTGAGTGGTGCAGAACCGATCCTGATAAGGCTGAAGCATTTGCGGAACATCTTCAATCAAGATTTACGCCATATAATATTGCTGAATCAACAGATGCGAACACTACAAAAGCCTTTCTTGAATCGCCGCTTCAAATGGACCTTCCTATCAATCATATCTCCCAACCGAAGTCCGGTACAAATCAAAGAACTGAACTCCAGGCTATAACATGATAGATGGTCCAGTTATAAAATCATTGCCACTGAAGGGGGTCCTGTTCCTAGTAAAAATTTACAACGCAATGCTCCGTATCGGCCATTTCCAGATACAAAGGAAGTGCGCTTTGATTACAATGATTCCAAAAGCTGGTAAGCCAGAAAGTTTGGTAGAATCGTACAGACCAATTAGCTTGCTCTCAATTCTCTCCAAAATATTCGAAAGAATATTCTTGCAGTAAGTGGCGTCCAGACTGATATACTACATCATCAATTTGGATTCAGAAAAAAGCATGGTACCCCAGAACAAATTCACAGAGTAATCCAAAAAATCTTTGAAGCCTTCGAGAACAAAGAGTTCTGCAATACAGTATTCCTCGACATCCAGCAGGCATTTGGCAGGGTATGGCACGAAGGCATTATTCACAAATGCAAACAACTATGTCCAGCTTCTCTCTACGTAATCCTGAGATCCTTGAGAACAGGACATTCATGGTGACAATTAAGGATGTGACATCTACCATTCGACAAATCATGGCAGGGGTGCCCCAAGGCAGCATATTCGCTTCAGTACTGTACACAATATTCACAAGAATAACCATGATGTACTGATTGCCACATATGCTGATGACACTGCAATTATGCCCTCTTCCAAATGTTCCTCTGAAACCACTGCTATTTTGCAGGAATATCTAAACACTTTAGAAGAATGGTTCAAACGATGGAATATCGCAGTAAATCAAAATAAATCTGCAAATGTGACGTTTACCCTAAAGCGAAATTCATGTACAAGCGTTTACCTCATTGGTGGATCTATTCCGACCAAAGGTCATCACAACTACCTAGGCATGCAGCTTGATAGGAAACTGACTTGGTCAGAACACATCAAAAAAGCCCACGTAAACTGCGTTGCAAAAATTAAGAAATTAATAAAATCAATAAAAAGCAAAAGTAAACTCAGCTTAAAAAGTTAAGTGCTGGTGTACAAATCGGTAATTGCCCCTACATGGTTATATGGCAACCAGTTATGGGTTACAGCGTCAGCAAGCCAGATCAAGCGCATCCAAATAATGGAAAACAAAAACCTGCGATTCATAACACCGAGACCTAAACGTCTTTTCGGAGATTCCATAAACTTTCACAGCAGCAGATACAATAACCGATTATCGTTTCATCCAAATTCCCTAACAAACGCTATTACTGTAAATACAACTACTAGAAGAAGACTAAAGAGGCTCCATCCACATGAGCTTAAGGACCGGAACATCTAACTAAATAAATTGTGTATTATTCGTTATACTCGTACAGTTAAATACTAATAATTTTTTGTTACCAATTGTAAGTCATTGTTAAATAGTATAGTATTGTTCCCTGATACTATAATGTTATATTTAACTGTAGTTCTGCCAAATAGCATTTGAAACCTCTCGTATTGGTGATTCATGGTGAATATATCAATACCACAAAAAAAAACAAAAACGCTTTTACGAGCCTTGTATCTTTCTTGATGCCAGACTGTTGGAATCGCGACAGTTTTACGAGACCATCAACACATCGGACGCACCAAATACCACGCGGCTACCTGTGCGCTCATTTCCACCGCGTTTAGCATCTAAAGACCGACTTTAGTCATCAGTTGTGTGTAGTCAAACTGCGGGTTCTACTCATAGATTTATAGCAGTTCCCGATGCAGTTGACTCATGCCGACGTATTCAACTACGTAGGCGGCACAAGAATCTGTTTCATATTCCGTTTGAATCACACTGTTGGACTACAGTTGATAATCGAAAAAAAGCCGATTATGTTTTCGTACTATCCAAAGAATAGTTGGCAATAATAACTTTGATATTGTCCCTATTACCAAGGGTAATATAAAAGAAACTAAGGTCCAAATTTATACGAAAGCAAACTACAGTTCTGTAACTAAATACCTTAGGGAGACTAAAATAAACTATTATTCCTATCAGTTTAAAAGTAGTAAAGGGCATGCGTTTAATGAGCCAGTGTTGCAACAACAAATTTCTAGTGAATCTAATACAGACCCTGAATCAATCAATCTTAATGATGCAAAACTCTTTTCACAAGATGATGGAAATCCACATGAAAATTTTGGATAAGTTAAATTCCCCATAATGGCTCATATAAAAATAACTCACTGGAACGCAAATGGCGTTTCACAGCACAAACTAGAGTTGATGAAGTATCTAGAGGACAACAATGTAGATGTGATTTTAGTCTGTGAGACTCATTTGACTAGAAAAAATAACTTCTTTATACCAGACTATTTAGTTTATACAGCAAATCATCCGGATGGAAAGGCTTATGGATTATGCATTATTATAAGAAAGCGTATTAAACACCTGACTCTAGAGCCATACTCATCTCATTATCTACAAGCAACTTCGGTTCGGATGCAAATGCATCATGGTAATCTGACGTTATCTGCTGTATATTGTCATCCACGATTTTCAATATCTTTAGATGTGTTTAAAAATTTCTTTGATAGCCTTGGAGAACGATTTTTGGCGGCCGGTGACTACAATGCTAAACACACTTATTGGGGTTCTCGTTTAGTAAATCCAAAACGTCGGCAACTTTACAGCACTCTTGTAAATTGTAAAAACAAGCTAGACTTCGTTTCTCCGGGTAGGCCTACATATTGGCCGGCGGATCTAAAAAAACCTCCCGATATTTTGGTATCACAAAAAATATACCAAGAAACCTCATATCAGCAGTTACTCATTATGATCTTTCTTTCGATCACTCCCCCGTTGATATCGTTTTACTCGATTTTCCAATATTTGAGTATCGCCCGTATAGACTTATATATAATAAAACTAATTGGTTGCAATATAAAAAATATATTAGTTCTCACATAGAAATTGCACCTGCGACAAACTCTGAAAGTGATATCGACAAATCTGTTAATGAGTTAAATACCGTATTTGTAGCTGCAGCTGACTTTATTGAATCATAAGGTATGAAGCAAAGAAGAATTTTAACATAAATAAGTCTTAAGATCGTTCTTAAATACAGTAGTCGAAATTGCTCTGAAGTGTTAATCTATCCATTGCTTATAAAGAACATAACTTGCGCAATTGTTTTAATTCTTAGGATGAAGAATACTTCTATTGAAAAGTAAGTGGTTCTTTAAAGAATTCTAAACAAATATATGCAAACAAACCTAGTTTCACAAAACAAAAAAAAGCAAAATGGGCCGAGTGCGAGTCAGACTCGTACACGGAGGGTTCCGTACCTTATTTTTAGGGTTCCGGATTCAAAAGGTACCAAAGGAAACCCATCTTGAAATTTGGATGATTGGCATCCACATTACATCAGAATCTTATATTGTCGAAACTTCAGTTCGATCGGAAAAGTAGGGAGGGTACCTCCCATACAAACCTCCATTAAAATTCAGATTCTTATTAGAAAAACTTTTTTGTTTTTTGTTCTATCGAACTGAATTTGAGACACTATATTCTGATATAGGCGCGAAACATTTGTTGGAATCAGTCAAATCGGCCTCCCATTTAAACCACCCATTTGAATTCATGTTCTTATTAGAAAAATTTTTTTGGTTTTTGTCCTATCGCACTAAAACTTGGACGCTATCAGTTTCCAAGATAGGTGGAGGACATTTGTCAGAATCAGCTTAATCGGACCACTAGGAGATACCTCCCATACAAGCCACCCATTTGAATTCATGTTGTTATTAGTAAACTTTTTTGTTTTCGTCCTATCGAATTGAAACTTGGACGCTATCAGTTTCCAAGACAGGCGCAGGACATTTGTCAGAACCAGCTTAATCGGAAAAACTAGGGAGTACCTCTCATACAAGCCAGTCCAAGTCGTCCGTATAAACAACTTTTGAATTGTATCTTTCAACTTCTTCGTCTAATTTATCGCTTTGGTCATCAGTTGTTATTTCCAAGAAATGTGCATAATCATTTTCACTTGTATAAGCCATATTTTCTGTTGGTCCATCATCTGGTACTTATTTATATGTAGCCATTATTTCTTTGTACTCCTTTATTATATCTTGCTTTTCAAGTGCCGAGAAATGTAGTAATTTATTTGTGGGTGGGAATAGAAATAGTGAAACAGTTGATGATAGTAGTCCAGCTAATGTGGATTTCATCTTCGTGGTAATTGCACTGTCGTCTGTATGCGGAACACAATTTGTTTTTTTTAGTTTGTGTATGCATGGAATTATTAGCTGTATGGTTGGCGACTTGCAACCTTCGTTTTTTTTTTTTTTTTTGAAGCATTTTGAAATGGCGCTAAAAGACGCACCTTGCACGTAAACGCGCTATATTTATCGCTTCTATTCTACGAGGTGTGACAATTGAGTAACGGGACTGGTCTGTAAAACATACTTTATTGAAAACTTATTACAAATAACAATTAATCATCCTTCAACATACTCCCCTTCCCTATCTATACACCGCTGCATGCGAGTTTTCCACTGGTTAAAGCAGTGCTGAAAGTCACTAAGTGTTAGACTCCTTAGCAGGCCTGCCGTTTTTGCTTTTACCTCTTCAACCGACTCAAAACGTGTTCCCTTCAACGAACTTTTGATTTTGGGGAACAGGTAGAAGTCGCAGGGAGCGAGATCTGGTGAATACGGTGGGTGTTCGAGCACGGTAATTGATTTTTTCGCTAAGAACTGCTTCACAGAGTGTGCATTGTGCGCTGGCGCGTTGTCCTGATGCAGCACCATTTTGGCACACACTTTTGTCATTTTCAGATCTTCATGTAAAATTTTTCTCACTGTCTCTCTGTCTACATTCGACATGTCTGATATCATCCGAAGACTCAAACGCCTGTCTTTCCGAACAATTTCATTTAATTTTTTGAACGTTTTCTGCAATTCTTGATGTCACGGGGCGTCCAGTCCGTTCCTCATCATCAACTTCTTCCCGGCCCTCAGAAAATCGTTTGTGCCATTGGAAAATTCTAGTACGTGACATGCAGTCATCACCAAACACATTTTTTAGCAATTGAAAACACTCACTTTTTAATTTTACGAGAAATTTTAAATTAATTCGCTGCTCGATTTTTAAACTAATCATTTTTCCGGCACTTCTATTACACAACACTTTACTCAAACTAGGTTTAAAAGCAAACTAGACTAGACAGAGAGGCGGGATCAAGTGGATTCTGCGCAGTAGGAATCAAGGTCACTCACCATCCATCCCCACTTTTAAAGCTAAAGACAGACGACTGTGGTATACTCAGTCCCGTTACTTAATTGTCACACCTCGTATGTGCTTCATTTCTGTGCTTTGGTAAGGTCACCACAATTTTCTTCGACAGATTTCAGCAAATAAGTAGTATACTGTGTTACAGCTCGTGGGGCAGTAACTTTCCAATGATAGCCCAAAGTTGCAGTTCATGCCACTTTTTTTTTTATAAATTTTACTAGTTTGCTGCATTGGTTAACAGTATCGGCTAATTGAGTCTTTGTCTTTATTGCTTTTTCAACTAAGGTATGAAGCAAATGGTTGATGCAATGCACTTTTTTATGCTCTCGAAATGCCGGTAATCATATTCGACCCTCTGTCAGTCACAATAACTGGCTGGTCTCCTCCCAAATCACATCCAAATTGTGCCAAAATTTGCATCATTACGATATTAGTACCTTAAAGATAATAAATTGTTAGCTGCAATGCATACCGAAACTGAAAGAAATTAACGCTTACCAGTGCAGGCGTCTCCTTCCATTTCTTTTATAGACAATAGTCGGATTATAAGAACGCTCTCCTTTATGTAGTGCATGGTACACGACAAATACCACGTTATTAAATTATTGTGCGTCTATAAATCACTAGTTATCGCGTAACCATAGCATTTATATTCTGTTATTTCCTCCTTGATCGGCCCAAAGTATGACTCATACACTGCGTCAATATGTCGTGAAATTGTTGGGATGCCCAAACTTTGCACCCAATTCAATGAAGTACTTTGCAATTTTTTTGAGCCCAGAGTCGCCAACCATCCCAAATGGACGGCAATTTTTTTTACCGTTCAACGATATTGCGGATAGTGTTGTTGTAGCATTTGTGCTCCCTACAAACTTAAATATAGTGAAGCATGTCTTGCAACCAATGTAGCCAGGTATTTCGTTTCTGACATCATCGTTGATCCTTGTGATAACGTCCCACACCTTACTACGTCCTTTTTTTGCCTTAAGAGCAAATTCTCCGCTGAGAAGCTTTGTTTTAAGTACTGCGCTTTTGCGGTAGTGTAAATAAAATTTTTAATAAATTGTAATAAAACAAGAAAGAACGTTATCTTCGATTATGCCGAAGATGAAATACTCTTCACGTGACGTAATGAATGTTTCATTGTAGTATTCAAATGGGTGGTTTGTATGGGAGGTACCCCTCCTAGTGGTCCGATTCGGGTGGTTCCGACAAATGCGTATGGTAAAAAGAAAGATTCGTGCAAAATTTCAGCTCTCTAGCTCAAAAACTAAAGGACTAGTTTGCATACATACATACAGACGGACATGGTGTAATCAATTCGTCTAATCGAGCTGATCAAGAACATATATACTTTATGTGGTTTTTTTTTTTTGTCTCTTGCCTGTTACAAACTTTATGACAAACTTATATTAATACTATTCACTTCCGTGAAGAGTATAATTACTCGATATTTTCTCCAGCTGAGGCAAAACATTAATGGACGGGCAAAAAAACACAAATTACAAATAAATAGTTTTGTAAGACTACGTTGAGACAGACAAACATACATATAACGAATTATATACAATCAATTCCTCTTAGCAGCAACCGCACTTACCTGTATATTTCGTTTAAATGCATAAAACAGACAAAATACTAAAGTGAATTAAAGATTTTCTTGCTTTTTATCAGCTTTAAATGCAGGGTTTTTATTTTTTCCTTGTTGATATTTCTATTTGATTGCATATTTCGTAAGTTAATGTCAGTGGCAAATTAACAGTTATGTGTTTGCATATCAAAAGAAAAAACAATAAACAAAAAATGGACAAAGGTAAAAGATTAGCAGGCCTAAGTATTAAAAATAAGTTCAAAATTACAGAGTCAGTGCACGAAGGTCGCCGTATTTGCAAAAATGAAGCGTCTTGAAATAAAGCGCCAAAGAAAAGGCGTGCATGACAAAGTAGAACCTACATTGTATGTGTGGTTTACACAAGTCAGTAAAAAAAATGCAATCATTTCCTCGCGTGTGCTTCTGGAAAAAGCGAAAGAGTTCGCAAACAATTTGGGTGATGATTTTAAACCACATTCAACACTCAAAAAAAAAAAAAAAAAAAACCACGATGTTTTTAAAATCAGACTTAGGACAAAGTCATCGTAATATTATACAGGTTAGGTTAGGGTAAACAGGCCGCCCCCGACAACACGCGAGATCACCCCGAAGCCTTATGGCCCATTGTGATGTCGTTTAAAGGAAAAAAGGGAGGAAGGAGATAATGGGACAGGAATAGGAAAGGAAAAACGGGAGATACTTATGGTCATGCTGGCTGGTGAAACCAATCAGAAGAATCAAAAAATCAGCCAAAACCACCAGTGGGACTCACGCCACACTACCCAAGTCCTCAAAAAAGGGTTTTCCAATAACGCGGGATCGCCTTCTGAGTAGTGCAGGACAGTCACACTGGAGGTGCTGAATGGTTCTTCTTCTTCCTCGTTTTAGCAGCTACGACAGAAGTCCTGGTTAGGAACGTGCAACCTCTGAGTCATTCACCCAATTGCACAATGCCCCGTTAAAACTCCTGTCATCATCCGAATCCTTTTCTTGTTGAAGTGTAGGATGTCTTTTTCGACTGATAGGAGGGCCAGAGCTTTTTAGCGATAGAGCAACCTGGCTCATTCGCCCATCTCGCCTCTGCTGCCTCCTTAGTGTGCTACCAACACTGATAAAATATCATGAAGTAGGCTTTGATAATATAGAGCATAAATAAAATTAAAAATTAAAATAAAATCGCTATATGGCTTCGAATATGGGTTATGAGGATATTCTGGATCCTTTTCGAAGCAGTACGAAAACACCTCGGTTTCCACGTAATGATTTGGAGACGAAAAAGTTTAACTCTCAGTCTGGGCATGATGCAAATCCATTGACGAAGGATTGTGCAAATGGTGAGTCTTTTGAGGCAAAGATGATAAAGCTGGGTGATACGATTGATAGCCTCATCGAATTCTATCGTGACAAAAACAATGTTCACCATGAAATTAAGAGGCTGGGCCGTTTGATCAAGACGGTATTTCTTGAGGTTATGGATGATGAAAATATGAATAGAATTGAAGCAAATGCTTATAAGGCTACAAATAATGCAGAATCTCAAACTGATATTGAAGTAGGCGTCTCCTTGAAGCCCGCTTGGACGCAGAAGGAAAAACCTGTGCGGAAGAATAATCCAGGACGGCAAAGTAATCCGGGACGGCCACTACAAGGTGATGATTCCGGCGCAGCGGTACCCCAGCCAACTCTTAAGACTGGCGAACAAAGTGTGTCTTCAGACAAAATCGGATGGACTGCTGTCAAAAGCAGAAAAAACAATGCCTCAAAAATAAGAACAAAGCCAGAAGATATTATCATTGCGGCAAAGGGTGATGTGTCTTACGCTGACATACTCCGAAAGATGAGGTAACCCTGAGTTAAAGGCTTTGGGCAATGACACCACAAAGATAAGAAGGACAGTGAAAGGGGAGCTTTATTTGCAGTTGAAGAGGACTGATGGAGAAAGTAAACTTAAATCCTTCCATTCAACCTTAAGTGATGTTATTGGAGAGGTGGCAGAGGTAAAAGCAAAATCGCATGAGATAACGGTCATATGCAAGGACTTGGATGAGATTACTGAGGCAAATGAAATCTGCGAGGCGATAAGGGAGACATGCAATAATTCATCCATCAATGAATCTGCAATCCGGAGCATCCGAAATGCATACGGTGGAACTCGGACGGCTTTTATATCGTTGCCAGCAGCTGATGCCAAAAAGGTTTTGGAAGTAGGGAAGGTTAAAATCGGGTGGGTCTTATGCAGACTCCGCCAGGTAGACAAGGATCCGGTGACTAGATGCTTTAGATGTCTCGAATATGGTCACATTGGGCACAACTGCAAAAATGACTTGGATAGAACGCGATCGTGCTACAGATGTGGTGAGGAAGGTCACTTAGCGAGGAATTGTAAAGGACCCACGAAGTGCATGTTTTGCTCAGAAAAACACGATGCACGCAGTACGGAATGTCATGTTTATAAGGCAGCTGTGAAGCAGTGCAAGTAAATGAGGGTACTACAATTAATCCTCAATCATTGTGCGGTTGCGCAGGATCTTCTTGTGCAGCACGTTAAGGAAGGAGGTCGATATTGCTATACTTAGTGAGCAATACAAAAATTTTGTTAGACAACAATGGCTATCTGATTTGACTAGCACTTCAGCAGTTTGGATTTGCGGTCAAGATATGCCGTTGGGAATGCATGTAAAAGCAGACCAGTTCTACGTGCGAGCAAACTTTGCTGGAACTCATATATACAGCTGCTATACTCCTCCCCGGCTGGACATACACGAGTTTGAAGGAGTCATTGATAGCTTGGTACAGGACGCTAGAGGAAAAAGTCCCATTATAGTCGCTGGGGACTTCAATGCGTGGTCGACAACATGGGGATGCAGTAGGACAAATTCTAGAGGTCGTATATTAGTGGACGCCATGTCTTCGTTGAACCTTTTTGTGGCAAACAACACCACAGTGCAGACATTCCAGCAGGGTTCAAGAGGGTCCATAATAGACTTATGTTTCATGGAAAGTAATCTCCTGCGGAAATCCTCTTGGCGAGTCAGCAAGACATATACGCATAGTGACCATCATGCTATTATCATCGATCTCGACACACATAGACGCACTGACACTGATACTTGCAGATCTAGTGTTTTTGGTGGTTGGAAGCAACATACGTTTGATCAGGAGGCATTCACATACATCTGGAACGACTGGTCCCTACCGGTTATGCCTGCGAATATTTTCGCAGAGAATGTAGCACAGGCACTTGCTATGTCATGTGATGCCTCTATGGTACGAAAATTTGGGACAAATAGACGAAAGCCTGTTTACTGGTGGAATCAGGATATTGCAGACCTCCGTTCCCAATGTCTCCATGCGCGCCGTGTATATCAACGGTGTAGGAATGATGAACTTAGAAGTCTTCTACAGGAGCAGTTTAGATTGAAGCGGCGTCTGCTTAAACATGCTATACGCGACAGCAAAAAAACTTGCTTCGCCGAGCTGTGTGAATCGGCAGAAGTCGATCCATGGGGGTTAGGTTACAAAGTTGTCACCAAAAAGCTGAAAGGTGGCAATTCAAAACAGCCAACTTGCCCTAAATTGCCACGTAGGATTGTGACAACACTGTTCCCGCGCTATGAGAGAAGTAACCTGAGCTATACCGACTCAAACCACAGCGGAGAAGTCACGGGTGTTCAACCGACGGAGGTGTTAGAATTGGCGAAGACACTTAAGGCATCGAAGGCACCAGCGCCAGATAAGATTCCCAATAAAGTGCTGAAACTTGCTATGCTCGAACGAGCGGACACTTTTAGCAAGCTTTATAGTTGTTGCCTGCAGGATGGAATTTTTCCGGATAGATGGAAAATTCAAAAGCTGGTTCTAATACCGAAAGGAAATAAGCCACCCGAGGAACCTTCTTCTTATAGGCCCTTGTGTATGTTGGATTCTGTGGGAAAAATATTTGAATGGATTGTGCGAGATCGCTTAGAAACTGCAATAAGTGCTGCTGCCGGTTTTTCACAGCATCAATATGGTTTTCGTAAGGGGCGCTCAATGATTGATGCAGTGAAAGTGGTCAAGGACATCGCCGAAAACGCCATTAAAGGTACGCGACGGAAAGGTGGCACTAAGAAATATTGTGCTGTAGTGACGATCGATATCCAAAACGCATTTAACACTGCAAAGTGGCAGCACATTATGGAAGCTCTTAGAGGGTTCAACGTTCCACAGTACCTGATCCGAGTGGTAGCCGACTATTTTAGCAGAAGACGGTTAACTTACTGTGCGGAGGGTAGACAGCTCGAGTATGAAGTCTCAGGAGGTGTACCGCAGGGGTCAGTTTTAGGCCCCCTGTTATGGAATGCTTTGTATGATGGCGTCCTAAATATTAAAATGCCAAACAATGTAAGGGTGGTGGCCTTTGCCGATGATTTGGTAATTGTGGTTGTGGCTAAGTTTATTGACGAGCTCAGGTTTGACTGCAACGATGCTGTTAGGAGAGTTGGTGTCTGGCTGAGTCAAAAAGATCTGCGCCTTGTTTTGCACAAAACAGAAGTACTGCTTGTCAGCAAACGCAGACTGACGGAACACCTTAGCGTAACGGTTGGCGACCTCGAAATTGTATCAAAGCCATCTTTGAGGTATTTGGGAGTGGAATTGGACTCAAAAATGACGCTCAAGCAACATTTGACACTAAAAGCCGCTAAAGCATCAAAAATATCAGGAGCTATTCTAAGCCTGATGCCGACTTATGGAGGACCACGGGAGCGCAAGCGACGGCTATTAGCAAGTGTCGTAGCGTCGGTTCTAGTCTATGCTGCGCCGATTTGGTTTGATGCTAGTAAAATACACTCATACATGAGAGAAGTGAACTCAGTCTACAGATCATGTGCAATCCGCGTCTGTGCTGCTTTTCGAACGGTATCCAGCGATGCAATCCTGGTCATGGCGAGTATGATGCCTGTTGACATAGTTGTTGCAGAAATAAGTCGGCTTTTTGATGCTAAGAGGAGCACTGGTGAAGTGAGAAGGCTAGATGAAAGGGCACTCAGTATGGTGGAGTGGCAGAGGAGATGGCAAAGCTCTGACAAAGGCAGGTGGACCCATCGGCTCATTAACAACGTCGAAGAATGGGTGAGCAGAAAATTTGGAGAGGTCAACCATCACCTAGCCCAGTTCCTGAGCGGTCATGGGTGCTTTAAGGAATATCTGTATAAGCGGGGATATGATGATGATCCCTTCTGTCCGAATTGCACAAGCGAAATCGAAAACGCAGAACACGTCTTCCTGCATTGCCCAAGATTTCATGTTGCTAGATCAATGATCTCATCTGCGTTTGGTATATATTGAACGATTACGACGAGTTCAGACGAACGAAGACGTGATAGGTCATTAGTTTGATATTGACAAGAAGTTTTAACGTAAATTTGTTTTGATTTACATGGGGTAGAAGCAGACTTTGAGCTGTTATGCTCCTTCTTTCCTCCTTGACGTAATGCTTTGCGGTAGTGCCAGGGGGACTGTAGGACTTGGACGGTGGGGTTTAGTGGGTGCAAGTCCCACACTTCGAATAGTAGATTCGTTCGGCTTTTAATGCTTCCCCATCGGTAAAAAAAAAAAAAAAAAAAAATGCAGGGGTCTGATTACGTCTCTCACTGTCCGAGAGATGGGCAATGTAGATCTCCTTCTAACACACTCATCCTCTCTCTCATTGCCTAAAAAACCAAAAGGACCAGGCAACCAGGTTATCTCTATTGAGTGCCGTCTATCTAAATTAAGAGCTTCCGCCGTGCTGCGAATGATTTTATTCCTTATACTATGTGTCGGCAGAGTCTAGATCGATACGTTCCTAGGGGTTTCTCCCAAGGTGTTAATCAACTTTGCCACTTGCCAAGGAAAATTGGGCTGACAGCTCTTCCGAAGAGAAGAGAAATCTAATACAAAAAATTCTTTTCCATTTTAGTTCCAGTACACAGTAGTCACTTTCTCCCCCAACCGCAGACAACCCAACTTCTTGCAGCATGCTGCTATGGATAGAGTAAGTGGGATTTGGTGTTTGCTACCTCCCACCAAACTAAAGCTCCATAGGTTAGCATAGGTCGAGCAACCGCAGTATAAAACCAATGAATGGTATACGGCTAAAGACCCCACCTTCTCCCAAACATTTTTTTACATACGTAAAAAGCGCATAAAGCCGTTTTTATTCTTTCCTCTACGTTTCTCTTCCACGAGAGTTTAGAGTCTAAAACTACTACAAGATATTTGGCTCCCCTTGATAACCTAAACTACGATCCACCTAGTTACGGTAATCTGAAGCAAGGTATTTTATATTTTCTCGTGAACAGTACCAGCTCTGTCTTTTCTAGATTAACCTGAAGACCATTCTGATGAGCCCGATTACGATTAAAAAGGATTCCAACAGTTCACTGATGATGGATAGATCTCTTCCCGATACCATTAGAGCCCGATCATCCGCGTAAGCCGTTGCTCTTTACCTTCCTGCTTTAGGATTAATAGAAGCTTTTTAAGAACCAGGTTTCACAGAAGAGGGGATATAACCGCTCCTTGCGTAGTGCCTCTCGTAACCTTCCTCCTTATCGTCGCAGGGCCCAGGTCGGAGTTTATCTCCCGACAGTTTAGCATGTTGCTGAGCCACCTGGTAATCACCGGATGTGAATCAATGTTTTCGAGCGATACCGAAATTGATTCGATTCTGACGTTATTGAAAACTCCTTCAATATCAAGAAAAGCCGCCAACGTAAACTCCTTCCATTGGAGGACTTTTTCAATCTGCCCTACCATCATGCAAAGCGGTCTCAACTGATCTACCTTTGAGATATGCGTGTTGTGTACCGCTAAATAGCTGTGGATTGAGCTTGCCTCTAAGGTATAGATCTAGCAATCTCTCCAATGTTTGCAGTAAAAACGCTCTCACCGTTGTTACTGAAAAAATCTCAAGTCCTTTGGTGAGATGTGGTTTATCTTTCCCGGTTTGCGAATGAATACCACCCTCACTTCTCTCCATTTAACCGGGATGTATCCCGTAACGAGACACTCCTTTAAAATCCTTTCCAACCACGGCACCACATAAACAGCCGATGCCTGAAGCATAGCTGGTATTATGCCATCAAGTCCCGGTGATTTATACGGTTGGAATGACCTAATAGCCCAGAGGATTTTTTCTTCTGTAAAAAGATCATTTAGAGCTGCACTACCGCTCCACTCGCCCAGGTTCGAACAACTGGTGCTGAGGATGATATTCCCATCCTCCAAACCAGTATTTGAGCAACCCGGAAACTGAGCGTCAATGAACAGCTCCAAAGATAATGTTGCATGCCACAAATCAAATATAAAACTAAACAACATTATATTGTCTTTTTTGCCTCCAAATATTACTGCTCTTATATAACCATTGGATCAAGACATTATCGCTTTATTTAAGAGGTGATATCGACAAATTGTCATAAGGAAGCAGCTTATCGCTATAGAACGAGGCAAAACTGTTAAGCAGTTCTTACAAGAAGTGTCTCTTCTAAGCGCACTGAATTTCATAAAGAAAGCTTAGGATTTAGTAAGAGTTGAAACAATTTCAAATTGTTTTAAAAAAGTAAGTGACAGACAGATTAGAATAAATTATTAAATCAAAACATGATTTATATTTTCTAGGTAAGAGTTGTCGAGAGGACAGCACCTTCAGCTGTAGAATCTTAAACGGTGGCAGACTTACCAATTGATATCAGTATGTACATTGCGATAGCGACGTCCAACGCTATGGATACTTCGGTGACAATGAAATAATTTAACTCTTTAATCAAGAAAACTGTGAGGATGACAGCAGTGGCTCAGATAGTGCTGCAGGTGACTGCCAAATCGAGAGTTCAAAAGGAGTCGAAAAAGTTCCTTCGACAAAAGAAGTATTTTGTGCTGTCCGCACTTTGGAAGTATTTGCCACAGCACATGTCCTACAAGAAGAATATAATTCTATCCAGGAATAAGAAGCAAGACTGCATCAATTTATTTTTAAAAATAAGAAACAGTCAAAAATTATTGACTATTTCAATGCTTAATGTTAAAATTTAATCATATATTGCCTAAACTTTACTTTACTTTCACAAAACTTTATTTAATTTGAATTTTTACTCATTATATCCAAGTTTTAAAATCTGTTCGCTTAGCTGAACATTTTGCTTAGCTGCACAAAAAATTCTGCAGAAAGTTGGTTGCTGCTAACCGAATTCGAATGTAAACAATAATTATATCCAAAAAACTTTTGTTCTTTCGATTTTATTGGTTTTCTATATACATATGTATATAAATTTATTTTCGTATATGTCGTATGCATACAAAAAGTATGAATATTACTAGTAGTCATCTAGAGATTGTTCATAAAAAAAGTTGTTCCTTTCCTTTTGCGTATGCATTTTACTACTCTGATGCAAATCGGTTACATAAAATATTTATTTATTTATTTATTACATCTTGTTTGCTTAAAGCAAGCTTAAAGTTACGAGAGAGGAGGTGGCCATGGCTGCTGTAGCCTTCTACATTAAATATCTAGTACATATTCTGAGTACATGCAGAAGTGGGAAATATGATTGTAATGAAGCTCATCTCTAATATGTATGTTCACTTATTCCTCAGTACACTGTCAGATTTCGATGCGATCGGACGTGTCCGCTTTTTATTTTGATTTTCTTTTGCTTGTTTTTCTATAACTGTTACCGATTTTGTTATCAGTTAAGTGTTTAAATTAGTGAAGTATAAATTTTTAAATTTCAAATTTAAATTTAATTCCCGCTCGTACACGTGTATAATGCCGCCTTAGAAGCAGAGGACGACGTTGACGTCGGGGGACGTCAGCAGCAGCTGAGGAAGACTGTTTCCGATGCTGCTGTTGACTATTGGGGGGAGAAATAGGGGGGAAGGAACTTTTGTTGTCCCTCAGGTGCCATCCTGTGATGCAGCGTCGGCCTGTAAACGCAAGGGGCTTGCTATTGAGAGGATGAAGAGCATTACTGCTGACGTCACCGGGTGTCTTTTGGATGAGTTTAATAGTGTCTCATCGTCCGTGACCCGATCTATATTGGAGCTCACCACACAGTACGAATTTCTTTTGATGACACTAGTCGCAGAAAATGAGCGCCTAAAAAGATGTTTAGATGCGGCTCGCGATTGTAGTGTCAAAAGCGTCCAAGGCGTCCCACCCGTGAGCGACCCTGGTGTTCTCCCGACGACATCTGCCCATGTGGTGAAGCCAGTTGAGTCCAGGTCCTTGGTTGTCAGAAGTAAAACTTCTGGCAAATCTTCCAAGGACATGGTGGAACCGGTGGTGAAAGAAGTTGGGCCTACAATAGGTGTACGTGTTCATGAGGTGAAGCTACTGCAGGATGGTGGTGCGATCATTCGCACCCCTTCTGTGGTGGAGTTGAATAAAATGAGGGACAACAATAAGTTCGGTGAGTTAGGTTTGGAAGTGAGTGTGAATGAGCGGTTAGACCCTAGGGTAGTAGTTCAGTGGGTACACTCCTAGATTGGACCTGATGAGTTCATGAAGGAGTTGCATGAGATGAACCTGAAGGATAAGATGAGTGAGGGGGAATTTAAGAAGAGTGTCCGCCTGTGTGGCAAGCCCCACGAACCGACCTTGGGATGCTTCCGTTGCCTTGGTTTCGACCATAAGGTGGCGTAATGCAAGGCCAAGGATGATGTCTGTCGTCGTTGCGGACAGACGGGTCATCGGGTGGCGCAATGTTGCAATGCGCTTAATTGTCGCAACTGTGCATTCAAAAGCAGGCAATCAGGACATCTGATGATGTCTCCGGCTTGCCCTGTGTACAGTGCCATTGTTGCCAGGGCGAAGGCTGGACACTAGGATGATTAGGATCCTTCAGGTTAACTGTCAAGGGGCGTACGCTGCAATGTGTGAGTTAGGGCAGACAATTTGTGAAAGTGGCATTGGAATTGCCCTGCTTCAGGCACCTTACGCAACCAATGGTTGTGTACCGCATACGAGGTGAGCTGCTGGCTGAATGGGCGGTGTGCCGGGATGTTAGGGTCGTTAACGAACCCAGTGAATGGTACACCTTTGATGGCTCAGTAGGAAAAAGTGACATTGATGTCACTTTTGTGAATGAGGCAGCGATGAGGTTGTATGAGTTTGAATGGAAAATTAAGGGTGGGTGGGGTGTGAGTGATCATAATCTCATTGAGATTATAACGACTTTCACTCCAGTTGTGCTTGAAAGTGTACCCATGAATAGTTGGTGTGTGCATAATGCAAATTGGCCACTGCAAGGTGTGTACTTGAGAGAAGCAGCAACGGAGGTTTCGTTGACCCACTTCTCTGGAATGAATGTTCATGAGTAGATTGAGTGTGTGGTAAGGTGGGTGAGTGGTGTGAATGATTATATGTTTCCAAGATGCCTAGGGGCAATCTTGGTAGAGTGAAGTGGTGGACGAATGAGTTAAGCATGAAGCGGAGGCTGGTTCGTAGACTTTGGAAGAGATTCCAGAGGGCCAGATCTGCTAATGCTTTGAATTTAGACCAACTTAGATCTGAGTATAGTCGTGTGTTGAAAGAATATAAGCGTATGCTTATAAGAGTGAAAGAGGATGAATGGAGAGCTTTTCTTCAGCGCAATGAGCATGATTCTTGGGGTCATGCTTTTAGAATTTGTAGGGGTAAGGGTGGGCAGACAAATGTGTGTGCTCTTCGTGTTGCCGACACTCAGTTGACAACATGGAGAGATTGTATGGATGCTTTGTTGTGTGCATCTTTCCCTCGGGCGGATCGTAGGCAAACTCTACCTTTGGTGGAGGATCCTTGTGATCCGCTCGAGGCTGGTGAATTGGAGGTGGCTTTTTCGATGTTAAAGTCGAGAAAGTCACCTGGTATGGATGGACTGACCGGAGAGATGTGCAAAAGCATCTTTTCAAGGCGTGGAATTGTGCTAAGGTGATAGTGCTTCTGAAGTCGCCTGATAGAATTAGGAGTAATCCTCGTTCTTTGTGGGGCATCAGTCTCTTGCCGGTACTTAATAAAGTGCTGGAAAGAGTTCTGGTAGGAAGGCTTCAGGAGAGAGTGGATGAGCAAATTTCTGGTTTGCAATTTGGGTTTAGGAAGGGTAAATGCGTCAAGGATGCTTGGGGCTGTATGTGCTACGTTGTGTTGATTTTGTGAGTGCGTTCGACTATCTAAGTTGGGATTGTGTGCTGAGGAAATTGAGAGATTGTGGAAGTCGGGAAATGGCTCTTTGGAAGAGTTATTTCTCTGACAGGCGTGCTTGTGCGGTTGGCTTGAATGAGTGTGTCAGTGTGGATGTGGTTCGTGGTTGCCCACAGGGTTCTATCTGTGGTCCATTTATTTGGAACCTCATGATGGATTCCTTGTTAAGGCAGCTCGGACAAGTATATAAGTGCCGTGCGTATGCGGATGATCTGCACATTTTGATTGAGGGATAATCGCGTTTAGAAATTGAACGGAAGGGCCAGGAGTCCATGCGTTTTATTTCTGAATGGAGCAGTAGTGTTGGTGTTAGTGTGGCGGTGGATAAGACTGTGACAATATTGCTTAAGGGCAAATTGGAACCAAGTCGGAGTCCTACCGTCAGGCTTGATTCCGGCAGCCTTCGGTATGTAACTGAGGTTAAATACCTTGGTATAACCGTGGGTGAGAGAATGAATTTCATTCCTCATATTGCTCGTCTCGGAGACCGGTTATTTGGTGTGGTTGGTAAAGTGCGCCGTATTTTGCGGAGTGAATGGGGTCTCAGTAGGCGTGCTGTTCGTACCATTTATGGAGGTCTATTTGTTGCTTGTGCAGCATATGGATCTTCGGTGTGGTACAAAACGGCATAATCGGTTGTAGGCAGAAAGAAAGTGCTATCATGCCAAAGGGTCATGATATTGGGATGTTTGCCGGTATGTCGCACTGTCTCCACTGAGACTTTGCAGATTTTGCTTGGTGTGGTTCCTCTTGATCTGGAGGTCAGGCGAAAAGCCATTGACTTCAAGATCAGGAGAGGATTACCATTGCTGCAGGATAAATGGTTGTATGGGATGGATGTGGAGAGCTTAGGTCGTACTGTGTGTAAGAGAATGTTGAATGAGTGTGTCCCGTCTGACTGGCATCAGACAGATGGGACAGTTCTATATGTGGGCGGGTGAAATACAGGTTTATTCAGGATGTCACATTTGTTGGTGGTCGACCGGACTTTGGTTTTAACCTCTGGCTCGGATTCCTGTTGATTGGTCATGGTTCCCTTAATGCTTTTTTGCATTGAAGGGGCCTAATTGACAGTGCGGAATGCCCTTGTGGCTCGACGGACGAGACGTGGCAACATGTTCTCTGTGAATGTTCTCTGTATGATGATTTAAGGGATATGATTGAGTTTGGTATTTTGAGTGTTAATGGAAGTTTTGATTTCAGTGAGGTCACATAAATGCTCCCAAATTGGCGGAGGAGGTAGGAATAGACCTCCTCCCAACAGTAAGGAGGCTATATCCATGAGTATAGCTTTATACTGTGCCATCTGTGGGCTACCAACCTGCATGCTATTCCAGAGAGCTATGTTCAAATTTGGGCCACCAACCCATGAACTTTTTGGAACTCGAATCGATAGTACCTCTGGTACGAAGTCTGACCAGAGGCTATTTTCTGGTACCACGGGTGGTCAGGAACCCACGGAACTTGTTTCCGTCCTGGCCAGCGGGTACGGCCCCCTTGTGGGACTATCGTGGTGGCTGTGGTTTGATACCCAAATGCGGGTAGAGTAATAACTCGACGCGGAGTTGCGCGTTATACAACCGGGAGCTGTGACCCAGAGAACAGCAGAGGTTTAAGATGGGCCTCGCTCCCCACCAAGGAGGGAGTCATATTTACCAAAATGAATATGAATCAAATTTGGTACCTGCGGATATATATCCAAGGGGACCTTGATTGACGTTTATCAATCCATGTGCTTGGCACCGTGTAAAACACTGGTACTTCATTGTTCACCTATTCCTATTCTTGTAAGGTGCTTATCACAATTATAAGACACTTTGAAAATCTTACTTCTTACCCTCGCCAACTCTTTGGGGTTTATATTTTGTAAATAATTAAAAAAGCGAATGAAGGTAAAAAGAGTAAGCAGCTAGAAAACAGTACAATTACTATTTTTAGAACAGCATGGGAAAAGTACCATTAGTTTCAGTTGGAATGTTCGCATTTTTGCGTATCTGCAGCCTTATCAGAATTATAAGACATTTATTCAAAGGAGCATCGAAAGTGAAAGAATCAATTGAATTTTTAAGTTTGGTAGCAGAAAACGTGTTTTTAATCGATTTTAATTAATATGAAACTAAAAAAGCGTTTAACGGAAGAAGAAAAGGGCTTAATTAAGGCTTATTCAAGTTCAAACTTAAATGTAAGCAAAAACTCAAGGAAAATTGGTCGTAGTCGCACAGTAATTGCGAATTTTTTGAGAGACATTGAAAATTATGGAAAATTAAGAAGTTCAGGAAGAAAACCAATTCTTTCTGCGCGGGATAAAAGGTATATAATAAATAAAGCGAGCAATTCCACAGTGTCGTGCCCAACTTGCTGCTTCTTGCAGTAGGAAAGTGTCTCTTATGACTGTTTGGCGAACATTAAATTCGTCGGAGCACATTGTCAGAGCCGTGTTTAAGAAAGTGCCCGCACTACAGAGGCGCCACAAAGAAGCACGACTCCGCTTCGCGGAAAATAACTTGGCCACATGCTGGGACTTAGTAAGACAATTTCACTCTACAAATGCAATCTCGATGGACCAGATGGGTTTCGCTATTATTGGCGCGATCTGAGAAAGGAACCCCTTGTTTTCTCTAAGAGAAACTTTGGTGCCAGGTCAGTAATGGTCTGGGTGCATTCACTAAATGTGGTACGCTCGAATTGAAATTTACAAGCTCAAAAATGAACAGCGCAGACTACATAAATGTGCTTGAAAGTAGCCTGCTTTTTTTTTTGGCCGAAAACAGGGAAAACCCGTATGTTTTTATGCATGACTATGCTCCAATACACAAAAGTCGCCGAACAATAGCGTTTTTGCAAGACTGCTGTGTCCAGGTGATTGACTGGCTGTCATGCTCGCCAGACTTTAACCCCATTGAAAATATTTGGGGAGTATTAGTACGTCGATTTTAAAATGTAAAATGTTTCCGATCTAAAAAGGTCGATTTTACGTGAGTGGAACAAGCTTGACCCAGCCTTGCTTCACAACCTTACAAATTCAATGAAAACCCGTATTTTTGAAGTTGGGAAAAACCGAGGTGGATACATCGGCTATTAATATTTATTGTTTTTGTAAATAATACTGCTGAAGTACAATTTTTTGTTGTTTTAAGATGTAAAAAAAGAAAATGTCTTATAATTTTGATAAGCGCACAAAAGGGGAATTTCACAATTTTTGTATATTTCTGATTATTATTTACTAAATAAAAAAAAGAAATTAGTGGCAGTAATCGACAATTGAATGCTAATAACTCAAAATTATTTTTGAATTTCTATCTTTAACACCTAACCAGATACTTAAAAAAAAACGAAGTGTCTTATAATTGTGATAAGCACCTTAGAACCTCACAGTTAGCGAACTTGATTCATTAAAAATCGATAAATAAACAAATATTTTAACAAAATAGAAAAGCGACTTTAAAAAAAATGTGTGAGTATGCTTAACACTCACGAGCCTTTGATGTGAATCACGTTGACTATGTTACTAAATGAAATAATGAAAGTTTGATGTAAAATTTGAGTAATAAATTTCGATCTATTTAATATAGGCGATTATTGGTCGGTGATAGCTAAAATATTATATACACATTATTGATTCTAAATCCAGAAACCTCGAGAAGACCGCATGAATTGTACTTTTTGAGTTGGTTGTTGATATGAGTGGACTTGTATTCATTTGCAAGTTAAGTATATCCTTTAAAAACTGAATGAGTGGCTCGGCATCATCTGCAGCAAAGTTGATTTTAAAGTCAGCCCCCAGAATCATAGGACACTTGTCAAAGTCCTCTCCAAGTTCAGCAGATCCAATGGGAGTCTATTGTAACAAAACAAAATGAGGAAACATAATATTATTGGAGCTCTTAAAAAGTCTTAAAAAGTTTTCAATTATTCTTACATTGTTAAATGCACTTGAATAAAAAAAAAATAATAATAATAATACCAAAGCGTGGTAAAGTTTCAACTGGCGATGCTGTAGCATCTGCCTTCACAAGCATGCCTCGCAAAAGGAAAAATGCACAAATGGAGCAACAGAACTCCAAACAATACTCTAACTATTTCCGTCTCTTGCAAACACTAGAGGACAAAAAGGATGATGATAAAAGCGAAATTAACGCACAAAAAGATGCAATAATTAAACCAGCACCAATAACTATATTAAAGCAACGTAATGAATTTGTTCACGATCTTCTGGCTTAATGTAAAATCCAGGAGTACTACATCAAAAACATATCTATTGGTATAAAAATAGTTTTGCAAGCCATAGAATGATCCAATATTGTTTGTGCAAAACTTAACGAACGTAAATGTGAGTTTTACACATATAATACAAAATCAACAAAACCATATAAAGCTGTCTTATCCGGATTGGAGCGACTTCCTAACGAACCTGTTAAGTCTATGCTACAAGGTCTGGGATTAAAATGTACTGATGTAAAAATTGTCGAAAAGAAATCCAAAACCGACCATCAACTGTTGCTCTACATTGTTTACTTTGTAAACAAAAGTATTACTGTTAACCAGCTGCGCAAAAATTTTATGTATGTTAATCACACCAAGGTACGATGGGAGCATAAGGTGAAACTACAGAACAAAGTAACACAATGTTATAATTGTCAGTTATTCGGTCACGGTTCAAATAACTGCTCAGTTAAAACATCTTGCGCCCACTGTGCTGGACCACATCAAACGGTATTATGTACGGACACCAGCAACAAAAAATGTGCCAATTGTAAGAGAAATCATTCTTCTACCGAATTGACTTGTCCATGCCGCCTTTCCTATATAAATTTGCTTTCAAAGCGTTCGTCGCCAGGAGCTAGAAAAAGTAACCTGGATGTATACAACAACACAACAAAACGTACCGTTTCAAATGTTCTCTTTGAAAGTAAGTCTAAAAGTCCACTCTCTTCGTCAGATCAAACTAGCAGAGTACATCAAACCAACTATGGTAGCTGTAGTAATGCACTCACAAATACTGTCACTTCGAATATCCTTAATGCAAAAGAACCTGTACTTTTTTCAATTGAAGAGATAAACTCTTTATTGTCTGAACTTATTACAAAACTAATTAGTTGCTCCAGCAAGGGAGAGCAATTCCAAGTCATCTCTCAGTTAGCAATTAAGTATGTGTACACAAACAAATAGCTCTCTTGATACTTTAAATATTATCGCATTGAATGCCCGTGCCGTGAGACACAAACGTGTAGAGCTTATTAAGTTTTTAGAAGAAAATCTAATCCATATAGCTCTTATAAGTGAAACATGGCTTACACCATTTGACCAATTTAACATACCCCACCCACTACACTGTTTTAAGACGCGATAGGACGGAAAGTAGAGGTGGTGGTGTTGCTATTGTTGCTAGCAATAAATTAGTACATGAACAAATTTCTTGTATCAAAACTCATGTTATTCAAACTGTGGGCATACAAATAAAAACTAATACAAATATTAGCTTAACAATTTATTCTGCATACTCTGCTGGCCAAATTGCAAAATGTCTTACTACCTCATGCAATTTATCTGGGGACCGAAATCACATAAAAAACTTATACAAAAGTGATCTACTCAAAACCTCAAGCATAAGTGTAAACTTTTTAGTTTGCGGTGACTTTAACTCTCGTCATAGTGCTTGGAACTGTACTCGAGCTAATTGCTGGGGCAATATTCTAAATGAAATTTCAGACCTAGGAAAATTCAACTTATTGTTCCCCAAAGATCCCACATACATACCAGCGTGTTATAAATCCAGAGCCTCTACAATAGATCTTTGCCTCACTAAAATTCCTAATCAGATTACTAATCCAACAGTTGTCAATGACCTCTCGTCTGACCACTTACCAGTGCTCATCAAATACTCGACTAACCTTTGCGCGTAATGAGAAAATCCATCCAATATTTAGCAAAGCAGACTATTTAAAAAGATTATCACTTGTAAACTTATAGCAGAAGAAGGTTTCAATAATACATCAGCTTCGACTTCTGACATCGATTATTTAGTTAACTCCTTTACAAAAGGAGTTAACTAAGCCTTTCATAAGGCAGTTCCCCACAAAACTATGCCATGTACAAAGCTAAAGCTTCCAAAGCACATATCTGAATTGTTTTAAATAAGAAACATTCTTCAAAGGAAATGGACCAGGTCACGGGCATCACTTTAAAAAGCAAGATGTAACCATTTAAATCATATAATACGTATAGAATTATATTTTCTTAATAATAAACAATGGATCAAAAAACTACAAAAACTAAACAAATGCAGTAAACCCTTTTGGAATACAACCAAAGTAATTAAAAAAAAAAAACAATTTATACCTTGCCTTTACAATGCTGATGCAGCTTTCGTTTCTGGAAAATAAAAAGCAAATATTCTTGCAGATGTCTTTGAACAGAAACATAAACTAACATCTTCTTACTCAAACTCAGAAATGACAGACCAAGTTAATGTGTCCATGGAATCTGTTGCCGCAAACCACAATAGTAATCCAGAAATTAATAATGTGTCTCAAACTGAAATTATTTGCATAATTAAATCTCTCCTAACAAGAAAATCTCCGGGAAATGGTGGAATACGCAATATTTGCCTGAAAAACCTACCAAGTAGCGCTATTAATTATCTAGTAGATCTATTTAACCATTGTCTTCAAGCGAATTAATTTCCATGTCAGTGGAAGGCAGCCAAAATAGTACCAATTGCCAAGCCAGGTCTATCACCTGAAAGCTATAGGCCCATCAGTCTGCTATCCGGTTTGTCTAAAATTCTTGAAAAAGTAACCAAAACTCGGCTGTTCAGTACTGCCCACTGTACAATATGGCTTCAGAGCTGGACTCAAATCATTATCTCCATCCCTAAAACTTAAGAATTTTATTGAGTATAGTATTCGAAACAAGAAATCCGTGGGATTAGTTATTTACGTTAGACATGGAAGCCGCATTCGACAATGTCTGGCATGATGGATTAGTACACAAATTGAGGGTTATTAGAACACCCACATACCTTATTAAAATAATACATAATTTCTTAACCGATCGTCTCTTTTACATTGATTTGAATGGTACTCAATCTTCGCAGCGACACATAAGTGCCGGCGTCCCATAGGGCTCTGTTTTAAGATATATTATATAGTGACATTAAAATTGCCTTGCAAAGTTATCTGAACGAATTAGAGGTATATTATCACAAATGGAAAATTAAAGTTAATCCTAACAAAACTAACGCCAACCTTTTTACCAAAAGAAGGAAATCTTGCTATCTTCCTGATGGATTGTTAAAACTTTATGATACACCCATACAATGGGCTAAGAACATACGATAATTAGGAATACATTTGGACAAGAAACTGACTTTTATTATAGTTTTCATATTGGATTTACTATAAACGAAATTAATATAACCATTTGTACCTTATACCCACTAATAAATAGCAAGTCAAAGTTATCAACTCCCAATAAACTGATAATCTTTAAAACCATCTTTAATCCAATTTTAATGTATGGGTCTTCTATTTGGGGTAGATGTGCCTCAACACATATAAAGAAACTTCAATATGTATTATGTACATATTTCAATTCAAAGCATCTGCTAAACCCTGTATATATAATTAAATCATGCATCATCAGCTTTAGTAAAAAATGTATATATAAACAAAAGGGAATAAAGCACACATAAAATAAAATAATATCATTTATTCGTTGCTTTCGTGAAATGTATATACTACCAATAGCACCTTCTGTCCATTACACAGTATGCATGAAAGGCACCTAGGCACGGTACTACATTGCTTGTCCAACATGCTATATGTATGTTGTATCAAGCATCCAACGGCAAATCGCAATTAAATTGTCGTCCGTCATCGTGGTTGTCTCAACCGCACAGTTCAAAGATAAAGATAAAACGAGAAAATGAATGTTGGTCCCACATAGTTGAATGTTTGATACAATATACATATACGCATTTTGGACAAGCAATGTAGTACCGTGCCTAGTGGCCTTTATGATCCGTTTGTTATACTGCTCCACGTCATGATATCCAATATACACGCGAATGTTATTAGGACACAGCACGTGAGCTCATTTCATCTCGCTTGCAAGTCACAGTTTATTTCATACTAGCATAACCTGTCGTGCGTTGCTACGCCCTCGATGTGATGATACTTTTGATTGTTGCTGTCATTGTTTTTGTCATATTTTTCGGCTGCGAACAATATTCATTCTCTTGAATGAGGGAGATGTGATCGATTAACAAACAAACAACTTATTAAAAGTGGATAGGACAAAAACCGTTTCCATGAAAAAATATTTATATGAGCCAAATTTCATGGTGATCATTTATATGTAAATATATACTTGTATATACAATAGATTTGTTTAGATCATTTTTCCCTAAATAGAAATAATAATAGTAGAAAATTGGGGGAATGAAAGTTTTGGAAAACTGTTTGTAGTAAGTATAATGTTACATTTGACATAAAATTTCTCGCCTCTTTGTTTTATAGTTGTATTCTATGCTAAAAGCTTCCGAAATAGAACATTGATTCGATCGGAAGCTATTTTTTTAGTTTCCTGCTTGAGAATGAACTCCTTATAAATACAATAGAATATTAATGTAATCAGATGTATACGTACTAAACTTTTTGCAGACTTGCTTACTAAGTAAATTTCTTCTAATTTGACTTTTCCTTGTAAGCAACACATGCCTGTCGATTCGTCCGTGAATTTCAATGCCAAGCAATGTTCACACACTACTGACATAGTACCTATTGATACTATACGATCGTCCTTGTAAGAAATCGAAGGATCGTAATTCATGGCAGAATTTTCTTTATTTACCCATGAATTAGTAACTCGTGCTGATGATTCTCTGGCTCTCTGTATTCGATGTCTATCCCTATCTCGGCTGCGGCGAACCTCACGCTCTACTGAAGATTCTCTCTCTCTCAGCTCTATATCTATCCCGAGCATGACTGAGGCGAGCCTCACGTTCCGTTGACGATTCTTCATCTCTTGCTGAATGTACTCTTTCGGCATTCACTGTACTACGACCTATGTTCGAACGACGACGTCTTACAGACATGGCTTTATAATTTCTTGATAGTAATAATCAGACTTAAATAAAAAAAAAGTCTAGAATCACATTTGAAGAAACTTTGCTGTGTAAATAATGGAATATTGTAGTGACAGTAAATGCTTTTTCCATGAATTATAACACTATGCCAACTACATTAATTTTAAAGATATGCATATAGGTATATGTAAAGTGAAAATAACAGTATTTCTCCACTATTTAATGGATGTTATTATAAATATAAACCTTCCTCTTCAATCACTCTATCTATTAAAAAAAAAAACCGCCTCAAAATACGTTGCGTAGTTTTAAAGATTTAAGCTTACATAGGGATATAGGGACAGAGAAAGCTACTTTGTTTTATAATATGTAGTGATAATGAAGTGATGATTGTATCGTATCGATTCTTCTCTCTCTTTCTCTCTCTCTCCCCGCACATCAGCACAAGCAAACGATACTTGGCATTACACATACTCACACATTTACATTAACGTATTGTGCTTTGACTATTTCATTCTTCTCTTTTCCTCCCCTTGCAATTTTTCGATTTAGAAATCTTCATTATTAAACTTTAATAAATGTATATTAGCCAAATATGAGTTTTGTTGTATTACCTTTTATTTGCTGTAGTTGCGAAATTTAAGAAGGAAAAAAAAACAAAATTATTGTCCTGAGGAGGCGCCGAACTCTCTGTTGTTTTGAGTCATCGGCCAAGCTGGCTCTTTACACACTAGGCTATTGAGGTATTTATGTTCGTAGTAGGAAAGTGCATACCTAAAGTGTTTCATTCTAATTTTATTTAATTCGATTTTCCGATTTATTAATTTTCATTTATTTATTATTAAACTTTAATAAGTTTAACAAATTTACAAAGCGTTTATAACAATATAAATACTAAAAAAACAAAACAAAACTTTCAATTAAAAAAAGACGTTTTCGGCAAGAGTTTGTGATCGGTCCCCGATCTATGCCATGCATTTCTGATCGACAAGAAAATCGTTAACCAAAATTCCCTACGTCGATTTCAAATTTCACCCTACCGAAACCAAAAATGTTTCACATCAAAAATATTCTAAAACAAAAGCTGCACTAAAAAGTAATAAATAATTGCGTATTCTTGTGTCTACAACTTACAATCAACTTATTCTACTCAATTTACAATTATTGTTATTTTTGGAATCAGTGGAGTCACACACCTTAATATATGACAAAGCCTTAGCGAAATGCAAAGAAATTAATATCAGAAATCGGTGTCGTGTTGGGCACACACACAAATGAAAAGCATGAATGAAATATGCTCACTCCATGAGTACAAATACAATTCAATATGATTTCCATCGCCACCGACTTCTTTCATATAGTTCTTTCGCTTACTGGAAAACAGCTGTTGGTTGTTTTGATTATATGTACATAGAACGTTGCGCGCACATTGTGCTAGTTTCAAATGTAGAACTTGTAGAAAATGCATGGTTTAGAACAATTTCAGTATACGCAAATTATTTTTACAATTCCTTTTTCCATCCCATCTACGTAATTTATTAAAATTTTAACACCTTCGTTTACAATTTGCAATCAACTGAAATCAACAACAACTCTTTTGTGATCACGCGCAACAAGAATGGTTCAACTACTCAAACGTCGTTGTCAGCTTTGTTGGCATTCAACGAATTGAAAAACAAAAGTTGAAATGTGTGAAATCATATGAAGCAAACAACATAGATTCGACGCCAACGCCACAACGCCGAAAGTTAATCAATTTTCTACTTTGGCAGTATTGGTAACTGGGAAAAGAACTACTACGCGAACCAAAAATAGCTATTTTGTGAAACAAAATAACTGTGAATTTTTGAATAAATTTTATTAAAATTATAGTTCGTTATTGAATTATATAACAAAGCTGAGATCGCTGAAGTCGTTTGTGTAGTTGGAGCAAAAGAAAGAACATATGCAGCAATTACGAAACCTTTACAGCACCTGTAACAGACCGAATGGTTAGTCGAGTGTAACAGTGCTTGCAAAGTGACGTCCACTGAGCAAGCAGCTTAAAAGCAATTTTTGTTTTATAACAAACTCTCCATTTCATTATATTCCTTTTGGTGTTGACGTTTCGCATTTTTCAGCTGCTTGCATATTGAAGCTGCTTATGATCTACTGTGAAATGGGCATAACAAAATAAAATTTCAAACGTACTCAAATTTTCGTGCTGTGCTGCGACTGCAGCTGTAAGCAAATGAAAAGTGAAGTGACGACATCACTGCTGCAATACTGCGCTGAAATGGCATTAAGCAGCGCTTATTGGATACTGCTGTGTTCTTCAGAATGCAGAGTTCAGCTGACTAAGGTAACACTATACATTTTCACAAAAATTTCATAATTTGAAATTTTCTTAAGTGACCAAGACACGATACAACGGCTGTAGTACAACATTTACGTATGTAAGTGTGATACAGCATACAACTCATACAACGAAGTTATTCATACAGCCGTTCTTCATTTTTTTTGTGATTTTGAACTGTGTAGACAACAATGTCAATGACGGACGAAACATTATTCGCTGTTGTAGCTGTGGTCTTAAAAATGAAAGAAATAGATGAAAAAAAAAATAAATAAGAAAAAAATGTGGATTAAGTGTGCATTAAAATTTATTAAAAAAGTTGAGGTTATTCTCGTTAATTGATTTTAAAAAATTTTTGAGGATGGATGCCACAACTTATGAGGAATTATTGGGTGTGGTTGGGCCAATAATTACAATAGAAAACACAATTATGTGTGATGCCATTTCTGGTGATATGCGGTTGTCAACAACTTTAAGATTTCTTGCCACTGGAATAAATTTTGTAGATTTGAAGTTTTCCAGTGCGATACATGGAGTTCTTCAACAGCGAAGGGCAAGTACCATGTCAAAATCAACAAAAAAAGAACCACATACAAATTTTAAATAAACACACATGTACATATCAGTTACCATGTGAAGTACAATGCTTAAATATATACATATTGTAGTAGTATAAGTGTATGTAGTGTATAAGTATTGTATAGGTATTGTGTGTAAAGTATTGTGATACAAATGGAGAATGAAACGTAAATAAAGTCAGTTTGTGTTGTGCCATCAAGGAGAGCGGACGCGTTTGTTTTAGTTCCTACAATCTCAGAAGTGGGATACAGAAAAAACAAGTTTTTTTTTCTATCCTCGCGTTATTGTGTGAAGAATGGATCCTGTCTGTGCTGACAAATATTCAGCTAGTGAGTTACGTGCGTGGTGCAAGGGGGGTTGCTCACATATGGAAACAAGAACTCTTTGACGGCACGTATTAGCGAAGTGGCGGATCGCGGTGAGCTGATGGATTTCTTAAAAGAAGAGACAATCAAACACAACGCAGATGAGTGTACGTCAGATCAGACAATTGAAAATGAACAAATGAAAGAGAAACAGCAGTTAAATGCGAATGAGTGTGCTGCAGGTTTGTCAAATGAGAACGCGTCAGACTTAACGCCAGGGAACACAAATGAAATGACAAACGAGAAGCGGCGCCAAGATGAATATGAGACGACAATGGAAAAACACAAAAATGTAGCAGACGAAGAATTACGGCGCCAACAAGTAACAAATTATGAGTTCGAGGTGATAAACAAAGAACTTATGTTATTGCGTTTCGATAGAGATTTGTTGCGAAGAGAGAACGAGCTGTTAAAGGCGACCGGTGAAGTGGCGATGCGTCCGATTCATAATGATGAACTCACTTTAAGTGATTTAAAGGAAATGATTCCGTGTTACGATGGTGAGACTTGTGTTCGGGGGTGAATTTCGCATATTACCGCCTTAAAGAAAACATACAACATAAGCGAGGCCAAGGTGCGGGCAATACTTTTTTGGAAATCAAAAGGAAAGGCAGAAGCATGGCTGCAGTCAAAGCCAGAATATGCGTGCGAAGCTGTCGACTATGTTTTGACGGAGATGGAAAGTCTTCGGTGCAACGGAAAGTCGTATTGTATTGCGTCAGAGGTTTGAGGCGCGCAAGTGGCGTACTGAAGAACCATTTTCAAACTATTTTAATGACAAAATATTTCTGGCCAATAGTATTGAAATGTCAGAAAGTGAAGTAGTTGAATATGTCATTCATGGTATACCAGATCGCCAGTTGCGTGTAAGCGCGAGTATGCAACGTTTTAAGTCCAAGGATGACTTGTTTTCGGCGTTTGCCAATGTAAGGTTGATGCCAATGTCTCCAAAGCCACAAAATGTTAATATGGAAAAGATGGCGACCAGTAGATGTTACAACTGCAACTTTGGTCACTTCGCCGCTGAATGCAGGAAACCAAAACGGGAAAAAGGCGCTTGTTTCATTTGCGGAGAAAGGGGTCATCGTGCTGCGGCCTGTCACTTCAGTAAGAAGACGTTCCTTGGTGTGCAAGAAAATTCTGATTATGTAAGGTATTTTCATGTTGAATTTGAAGGTTGTAAAAATGTTGTGTTAACCCTAGAATGCCTCATAGACACTGGAAGCCCAGTAAGCCTCATCAGAAGTTCCTTTATTCCAGCCAGCGCTAGGTTGATGTCGGCGCCTGGTGTTAATTTTTATAGTTTAAATAAGAGTGAATTAAATATCCGTGGAAAGATAATCGGATTTATTAAACTTTTGAATAAATTTGTAAAACTGGAGTTATTAATTGTTCCTGATGAGTCTATAAGTGCTTCTATAATTTTGGATAGAGATTTTTTAAGAAAAATTTGTGCTTAGATTGTGTGGCAAAATGATGGTGGCATAGATAAACATAGATTAGACAACAAAACAGACCAGTGTAGTGAATCAGTTTGCGAAGATGACTTTGAAAAGAAAATTTTGATGATTGATTATGTAACAAATGATAGGAATTATTCAGTTGGAGAAGCTCTAACGTTTGAAGAAAAAAAAGATTTTGAAAATTTGTTTAAAAAATGTTACCTGGAATCAGATCGACCAAACGAACCAAAGGTGAAATGTGAAATGTGAACACGTTGACTGCAAGTTGATTGACGATTTATTGGATAGACTCGCGGGTAAGACAATTTTTACCAAATTGGACCTTAAGAATGGTTTCTTTCACGTCTTTATGCATGAAGAGTCGGTGAAATATACATCTTTTACAACTCCGCTAGGATAGTTCGAATTCTTAGGGATGCCGTTGGCCTGAAGAATGCACCCTCTACATTCCAGAGGTTTATTAATAAAATTTTCGTGGACATGACAAAAAAAAGAAAAAGTTATTGTGTATTTAGATGACGGGATGACTGCGACTGAAGATGTAAACACACACTTAGATATTTTAGAGGAAGTCTTTGATATGTTAGTGAAAAATAAACTGGAGCTAAGGCTTGACAAGTGTGAGTTTTTTAAAACAAGCGTGAAATATTTAGGTTATAACATTACAGGTGGTGGTATACAGGCCGATGAGAAAGGCTTAGAGGTAGTTAAAAATTTTCCGGTTCCAACAAAAATTAGTGAAGTGCAAAGTTTCTTGGGACTTTGTTCCTATTTTCGTAGGTTTGTCAAAGATTTTTCGGTTATTGCAAAGCCACTGTATGATATAACAAAGAAAGATAAGGTGTTTAGTTTCGATCCCGAGGAGTTGAAAGCGTTGGAAGTCCTTAAAAGCAAACTAGTAGATTCACCAATGCTAGCATTGTACAGCCCTAATGACGAAACAGAGCTGCATTACGATGCGAGTTCAATAAGTTTTGGATCAATTTTCTTACAAAGGAAAAGTGATGGAAAATTACACCGTTTTTTACTTTTCTAAACGCATGACGGATACCGAGTCAAGATATCATAGCTTTGAACTCGAAACATTGGCCATAATATACTCTTTGAAGCGTTTCCGAGTATATCTACAAGGGATAAAGTTCAAAATCATAACTGACTGCAATTCACTAACAATGACCCTTAACAAAAAAGATATTAACCCAAGAATTGCAAGATGGGCCTTGGAGCTCGAAAACTATGATTATACGCAAGAACACAGGGATGGGAAGAGGATGCAGCATGTAGACGCATTAAGTCGCTGTACGAACATAATAGTGATTGAAACTAACTCGTTTGAAGAAAATCTTGTGATGTGTCAAAGCAGGGATGAAGATATCGTAAGAATAAAGTCAATGTTAGAAACAGCTGAACATAACCTCTATGAGATGCGCAATGAAATAGTTTACAGGAAAGACAAAAATGGAACATTGTTGTTCTACGTCCCGAAAGACATGGAAACGCATGTCCTCTTTAAGTATCATGACGATTTTGACACGTCGGTGTAGATAAAGTGGTTGAAATAATTTCAAAAACGTATTGGTTTCCAAAAATGAAGCGGAAGGTGGAACTCCATATAAGGAATTGTATGAAGTGTATCACGTTTTCGTCGAAAAACGGAAAACAGGAAGGGTATATTCACAATATCCCTAAAAGTACTACCCCTTTTGAAGTGATACATGTCGATCATTTTGGTCCAATATCGTCACGTCGAAGGAATTTTGTGATTTTCTAGAATCAAGAAACGTTCAGCATATTAAAATTGCTATCGGATCGCCCCAAGCGAATGGGCAAGTCGAGAGGGTTAATCGTAGCTTAGGCCCCATGTTGGCTAAGACCGTGAGCTCGGGTAAAAATTTTAGCTTGGGAAAAGCGCTAGAAACAATTGAGTTTGCAATGAACAACACGGTACATAGAACGATAGGTCAGCATCCAAGCGTGATGTTGATTGGGGTAGGACAGAAAGGAAGCGTAGTAGATTACTTAAAAGAGAGTATAGAATGGGAAAAGGAAAAAGATAGAGATCTAGAGATGGTGAGGGCTGAAGCGCGCAATAAAGAGAAGCAATTGCAAGATTACAACGAAAGTGTCTCAAACAAAAGGAGGAAAAAACCAACGGTATACAATCCAGGAGATTATGTTGTCGTAAAAAACTTTGACGCTCACGTAGGTATGTCTAAGAAGCTTGTTCCTAAGTTTAAAAGATCTTACAAAGTCACAAAATGGTTGGGTAACGATAGGTATGTGGTGGAAGATGTTTGTGGAATTCAGCGGTCGAAAACGCCGTACTCAGGAATTTGGTCTGTAGCTAATATGAACCCATGGTTGGTCTAAAGATAAGATAGACGGAAACAAGTCAAAGAGAAATACAAAAACTGTTGATGATAGAAGTACTGGTCATGCTTATAATACGAGAAGTAAAAGTAATTAGACTGTATTTATAGCCGCATGTATGTATATAAGTATATAAATATGTACCATGTAAAAGTAGTATGTAAGATATTTTGTAGCGGTCAGGATCAGGAGATCCCTGTTGTCAGGATGGCCGAGTTGTAGTAGTATAAGTGTATGTAGTGTATAAGTATTGTATAGGTATTGTGTGTAAAGTATTGTGATACAAAAGGAGAATGAAACGTAAATAAAGTCAGTTTGTGTTGTGCCATCAAGGAGAGCGGACGCGTTTGTTTTAGTTCCTACAATATATAATATATTCCGTACTTCGAAAGTGCTTGTTGAATATAAGGGCGCTTCAACGTCATCTAAAAATTGCATTGAATCGAAGTAATACAAACTCGATTCAATGCAATCTTCAACCCCCACTCCGCGTTTTTAAGAATCTTTTATTTTTTTCAATTCCCGGCGATAACTTGTACGTAGCATATTCATTTTCCGAGCTATGTCCTTCTTTTCAGCGTTGGGATTTGCTTCTCGATATTTCTCCAACAAGACTTCATATTGTTGGTCTTTTATGGCCCTGTTACTGTAGGCATCACACCATACATATTCCATAATGCTGGCAAATTCCGATAGACTTCTATCAATTCTAATGTTTGCTTTTTATCCATTTTACAAATATATTATATTTACTTATATTTATCTCTTTCATACACACTCACCTTATGGAGGCGTAAATGAGAAAACTATGCACTACATAATCAAAGAGAGCAACAAAAAACTCTCTCGTTGTACTTAATATCCAAGTGCATTGGAAATTGTATACAACCACGTACGTGAGACTCTCATCTACATGCTGCACTTTGATAAATTTCGCTTTAAAATCCCTTACAGCGTTTGTAACGTGTCTTGACCACATAACAATTGTTTTAAGCGGGCTAGACACGATACTGCTTCGCATGATCATAATGTGTATATGTTTTTTTTTCCAATTGGTAGAAAAGCATCGAAAGCCTGACCGGTTCTGCAACCGAGTTGTGTATATGTGGATTGAAGTGATTGAAGGTGAGCACTGAAAGTTCACTATTTGTTCTCTTCTGCAGTGAGTAGACGAAAATGTCGAGGACGGATCAAACTTTTTATAGGTGTAAGCATAAAAATAAAGAAAAAAGAAAGAAATGCTGCATTCACTCACTGTAAATTCCTAATAATTTTAACGAATTGTATGAAAGTTGTTGGTGTGGTTGTTGTTATACAAATACTATAAGTATGTAAAAAACAACTAATATATTTGCAATTATAATATATAACCAAAGAAATAAATAAAATTGTATCTTCACTGTTTAAAATTTACTCTATATAAAATATAATGAATAATTGATGCATTAGAAGTTTCTGTTGTTTGTTCGTTTTTTTTTTTTTTGTGTTTGTTGTATGTTAAATGTTTGAATTTAACTGGAAATCAGTTCTGATCTGAATCTCTTTGCGATCGGTTGTGTTTACAAAAAGGGCCAGGCTACATATGTAATAACCTAAAGCTTCCAAGAGATTCACCGTTACTAAAAACAGCAAGCGTTAACTACCATTTCTGTCAATTCAAACAAAACAAAAAGAAATAACAACAGCAGCAGCTACAGAGCTTAGGCTCATCACCCAACATGAATAAACCGCCAGGCATGAACAAGTTGTTCTCAACAACAACAATCAAGAAAAGCTTCTCTGCAGGCAAATATTTGGTTATAAGTAGAACTGATAATAAAAGCTTTGAAAATATATCACCTTTTTTAATAAAAAAAAAGTCATCGAGTACACGTGCGTAGGTGAAGTAGATATTTGTAAAAAAACGAGTGCAGGCACTCTCCTCGTTAAAACTAAAACCGACGCTCAAGCTTTAAAACTTTCAAAATTAAATAAAATTGGAGAATACGCAGTAACTACTACAGAGCACAAATCTCTCAATTATACTAAGAGCGTTATATACTCTAACGACCTTAGAAATATATCAGAGATTGAAATAAAAGAAGAACTTAAAACACAAAAGTTACAGATGTCTACAAAATCAAAAAGATACAAGACAACTCTTTAATAGAAACTAGACTTATTATTATTACTTTTACTTCTCACACTTTACCGGAAAAATTAAGGATTGGTTACGAAATGGTACACGTACGACCTTATATCCCTCTCCCATTAAGATGTAAGAACTGCCTACGTTTTGGACCCCCAAATCTATCTGTAAAAGCAATAAAACATGTCCCAATTGCTCAAAGGAATACCACACAAGTGAGAACGAAATTTGCTCTAAGGTAAAGTCATGCATTAACAGCAAACATAATCCTAAAGTTGAAAATAATCACACTCCGTCCGATAAAAAGTGCCCAGTATTTATTAAACAACAGGAGTTAACAGCTATTAAAATGAAGGAAAATGTATACCACAAGTTCGCACACAACATTTACAACATCCGCAACCTACAACGCGTTGCACAATTCTCCAAAGTACTAGCCAACAACAATAACAGCAATACTCAAAACACAACTGTCACCTCTAATAACACCTCCATAGCAATGACGGCAACCTCCTCCAAACCTTCAACATCAACTGGACACCGTGATTCACCATCCATTCATCTAGACCCAAGGACTCCAACAGCATATATCGACGTAATGGACACAGATGGGAAATCCTCCCCCATTGAAGGTGACAAAAGATTTAAACCCAAGCTTACATCTAATCTCAAACTTAAAATAACTCAACAACCTATTAACAAAAATAATAAAAATAATAAGAACAAGCAAAAAGAGAAGCTTTTGCGCCTCCTCGGGGACCGTCGTCCTTACAGGCATCTTCCTTAACACCTGGAGCTCCTTTCTGTTGATCATATGACTAACAGAAGGAATTCCACACCTCACTTTTATCACAACTGGCTATCCGCTAAGGTTTTCTAAAATAATTTCTAACTTAAGAATTATAACTACTTGTTTAAATATTTTACAGTGGAATATTAATGGTTATCTAAACAATTACAGCCAGTTGCAGATACTAATTATACACCATAACCCCAAAATAATCTCCTTACAAGAAACCCATCTGCATTCCCTTAAAAATGTACCCATCCCAATTAACTATATCATGCACCATCAAAACTCCTCTAACAATTCATATGGCGGTGTCGCCCTATTAATTCACAATTCAATACAATACCACTTAATAATGACTTTTATGCATCTACCAAGACAGGTGCACTCAAAAATCAAAAACGCCGTTCTATCTGCATACATATCCCTAAACAAATCATTTAATAATAATAACCTTCATAATATGTTTTCCAACCAAAACCACTCTTCAGTTATTACAGGAGACTTCAACAGCTGGCATAACAGCTGCAGTTCCCCACAAGAAAATAAAAGTGGCAAAACTTTAGCAAGTTACATTCAACATTCTAGCCTTACCCTTCTAAACGATATGTCGCCAACTCACTACTTAACCCATAATACACTTACCCATATAGACCTATCCCTCTGCTCTTCTCAACTGACACCTTACACTAACCCCAACCAATCAATAATATCAACAGAGAAGCGGCACTAATTTTTCCATACCCCAAAACACCACGTACGCAATGACTCGCACAGTTCCCTGGTGGAACAAAGAGCTATCATCTCTGAAAAAAGTTAAAAACAATTACTGGTCATTACTGAAAACACACATGAATACTGATACAATTTAAAAAAGCTAATGCTAAATACAGAAGGGCAATTAAAATTGCCAAAAGACAATGCATTACTGACTTCACTTCAGATATATATCCTAACTCCAACTCCTCCAAAATATGGTCCAACATCAAAAGATTTTGTGGTCTTTACCCCACAAAAAATATCCACAGTATCCTCGACCCCGATACCAATACACTCACAACAGACCCAAATATCATAGTCAATTTCTTTGCGGACCAGTGGTCCAAAGAAGCTGATGATTCCAACATCTCTCCTCTATTTCGGCTCAGCAAGCACAATGCTATCACTAAACTCACTTAAAGGGACCACACCAGGTCCTGACCGCATCTCATACTCCATGATCCAAAACTCACCCCATGTCTTTAAATCCGTATCCTCAAACACTTCAATAATATCCTCAATAACTATATCCCCCAATCCTATAAAACTAGCCTGGTCATACCTATCTTCAAACCTTATAAGATCAAAACTGAAATCGTACAGACCAATATCATTAACCCGTTGCCTTGCTAAGGTCTTGGACAAAATAATTTCCAAAAGGTTGTGGTAGTTCGTTTCAACAAACAAACTCATTCACAACAACCAGTATGGTTTTAAGAGAGGCAAATCTGTTCTAGATAATCTACTTTATATAGATCTCCTAGCAACACGAGCTATCTCATCCAAGCGTCACTTGGCCATAATTTCTCTTGACTTCTCCAAGGCCTTCGACAAGATTGGCATACACACCATTGTAAACCAACTACAAGAATGGAAATTAGGGCCCAAAATAATCGCCTATGTTAAAAATTTTATGTTAAACAAGAAAATTATTGTAAAAACAGATAAACAAATATCCAATAGCTTCCATCCTCTTCTTCATAACCTACAAATCCCTTACAAAAACTTTAGCACTTCACAAGGAAATAAAATTTTGCGCATATGCAGATGATTTCCACCTCCTACTCGATCTTAAATGGGAAAAAAGTCCCCAGACAGACCTATCTCAACTATTTCATAGTATCCAAGACTGGTGCAACTACTCAGGTGCCGTTCCTTCTACAGATAAAACAAATCATCTTCATATCTGCCGCAAATTAAACTGCTACCACAATATACGCATCGACAACCTTATCATCCCGTCTGTAAACTCTTTGAAAATTTTAGGCCTTACTCTTAACAGTAAATATAGATGGAACACTCACATCGCTAACTTAGCAGTTGAACTAACAAAACCACTTAATATTATCAAGCACCTCTCCACCCAGAAATATTGGGAGTACAAATTAATTCGGTCCGTTTTTTAGTCTTAAAAAAAGCGTTTTTTATTGAAAAAAAGTAAAAACTACATCATTCAAAGTATTGTCCGCCGGAAGCGACTACTTTTCCCATCTCTCTGGTAATTTTCAAATACCATCCAATCATTGAGCCATTTTTCGATTTTTTCAAAAGACCCGAACCGGTGACCCTCCAAATCGTTTTGCATCCGTCGAAAAAGCCAGTTGTCAGAAGGAGCAAGGTCTGGAGAATACGGCAGGTGGGGTAAGACCTCCCATTTCAGCGTTTCCAGGTAATTTTTGACCGTTACAGCCACGCGGAGCCAAGCATTGTCATGTTGCAAAATCACCTTGTCATGCCTTTCGGCCGTTTCTGACCGTTTTTCACGCAATGCACGGCTCAAACGCATTAGTTGTAGTCGATAACGTTCCGCATTAATGGTTTCGTTTGGATTTAGTAGTTCATAATATACCAAACCCGTCTGGTCCCACCATATGTAGAGCATGACCTTTGAACCGTGGAAGTTTTGCTTTGGCGTCGATGTAGACGATGATGGAACGGGTTCATCAGGCTTGGCATAGTATTTTTTCTTCTTAGGGTTATCGTAGTATATCCATTTTTCATCTCCAGTCATGACCCGGTGCAAAAATCCCTTCCTTTGATGTCTTTCAAGAAGCAGTTCCGAAGCGAAAAATCGCCTCCGACATCTCTCGGCTTCAACTCGTACGGCACCCAATATCCTTGCTTTTGAATAAATCCCAATTGTTTTAAATGAACGGAAATTGCTTGCTGAGTCACTCCCAACGATTCTTTGAGTTCAGTTGGCGTTTGGCACGGATCATGATCCAATTCCTCAGCTTCAAATTTTTGGATTGGCCAGGACGCTCTTTGTCTTCGACACTAAAATCACCACTTTTGAATCGTCGAAACCACTCTCTGCATGATTTATCGGTCGGAGCAGATTCACCATAAACTTCCTCAAGCATTCGATGGGCTTCAGCTACACTTTTCTTCCTATTAAAAAAGAAAATAAAAACTTCCCGCAAATGCTGTTTATTTAACACAAATCCGGACATTTTCGAAGATGCAAAAAACTGTGTTGTTGTCAGAAACAGACGCTGATGATTTTAGAATCTAATATTTACTCAATAGAAAGTAGATGCAACTTCCTGACAGGCAAACTTTCTAAAATACTAATCCTATCCTCCAACAAAGCTCTATACAACCTTATTAAAACTCCAAAAATAAAACCAAAATACCTAAGTACACATAGATTTATCTCTTACTGCTTTTAATAAAAACAACACTCATTCAATAGTCTTCCAACAACATTTCCTTTCCCTCAAAAACGAACATTCTAAATACAACTCTATATACACTGACGGCTCCAAATCATCCGAAATTATAGGCTTTGGCATCTCTACCGAAACAAAGCCAATGACATCAGGTCTCCTACCCCACTATTCAACAGTAGTTGCAGCTGAAATCATTGCAATCCATGAAGCTATAAACATTTGTATACGTAAGCCAGGTGGACAGGCTATTTGTTCTGACTCACTTTCTGCTTTATCCGCTATAGCCAATTTTAATAACCACAACTACTACGCCTCAACAATAAGATCTCTACTTCATACAAAATTCCCCAAAACAAAACTTATCTGGGTTCCCAGCCACACTAACATCATAGGCAATTAAAAGGCAGGTTTAACAGCAAATCTCGCTACTAAGTTACCACTTATATACACACCCAACTACAACATAGGCGACATTATTAATACTCTCAAAAATCACATAAATATTGAACACATCACCATGCTACAACACACCTCCAGCTGGTATAAGCTAATACACTCTCCAAATACCACTTCCACCACACTTTATAATTCCCCGCTCCTAATAACATTCACCACATTATCACATCCTGCTCCTCATTGCACCACCTTAGATCCTCCACATTCGCTAATATAGACCCCATCTCAATCATTTCCGATCCGTCCTCTAACATTACTCTTACTCTTAACTCCCTTAAAAAGGCAAATCTGTTCAGTAAACTTTAACCTTAAACTTAAGCACTGATTTAGTCACTATTATTATTATTATCATTATTGTTATTATATATGTAATATATCTTTATTAGCTGAAGGCCCTGGCAGCAATGGCTATTTATTAACTCTGTTAACTATTAGTTTTAACTTTAGGTTAGCCTTATATAAATAAATAAATTAACTGGAATTAAAGAAAAAATAAATTCATTTCAACATGCTGTCGGCACTCCGCAAATATTTCACAAGACGTTCTGTGTGGACGTCTGTTCATTCCAAATAGTTCATAAAATTGAGCACTTGCCTATATTTGCCTCTTTCGCACATACTTACTTCGTGAAGGCGTAAATGAGAGAGCATGGTCAATGAGAGAATGATGGTAGTGGAAGAGATTGTAAAGAGAATATCTCGCATACCCGCATGCTACGTACATGACACGCAACAATACATATTTCACAAACACTATGATACTTCAGAATAATGCGGATGTATCGTGTCTAGGGCCTATTATGCCATCATCTGTTTAATGTGACCAAGACAAGATACAACGGCTTTAAGGGAATTTTGAGGGAAATTTATCATAATGTTCGTGCAGCATGTACATGATAGTCTCACGTACGGGGTTGTATGAAATTTCCAATGCACTTGGATATTACGTACAACGAGAGAGTTTTTTGTTGCTCTCTTTGATTATGTAATTCATAGTTTTCTCATTTACGCCTCCATAAGGTGAGTGTGTATGAAGAGACATAAGAGGTAAGTGGGCATTTCTTTGAAATTTTTGAAGTGAGAAGTGTTTGGACGTGTGAAATATTAGTGAAGTACCGAAGGCAAGTGTGAATTATTGGCTTATGAAGCACTGGTTGCATGCGTTGTATGCTGTATCACATACACATACGTAATTGTTGTATTACAGCCGTTGTATCGTGTCTTGTTCATTTATTGCGTTCACTGGCGCTTTGGGACATTGTTTTCTGTTTCTATTGTGGCATCAGTCGGAGACGTACTAGATTCTGATTCTGCTTCTGTTGTATGTGCCACCCTTGTTTAAGTGCAAATATTTGTACCATTTTTTTTTTATTTATAACATGGTTTTTGTGTTTTACTTTTTACGATATTCACAGACCAAAATATACATATAAATAAATAAATATCCATTTGCAATATATTTATTTTCTGAAAATTATGTATGTACGTAATATGGCGTCGTTAAGTGGATATACTATTTGCAATTTGTTTTAAATAGAGTTGACAAGTTTTTACAAATGTTTTTAGTTATTGCTGGACAATGCGCTGAATTAATTGATCGATTTTGTTCATATTTTATGTAAAAGAAAGAAACGCAAATTATGGAATCACTCGTCAACTACAGTAGCGATGAGGATCGGGATGAATACTGCAATGATATTTTGGTAAACAAAATTTGTATTTGAAAAAATGGCGGTGGCATAAAGTAACTATATCTATACATCAGTTCAATTATGTTTTTTTTTCATATAATTTTTGATAATTGTGCCTATTATATGTATATATGTCTATGTCTACATATATATAATAAATACTGCCATATTTATATATGAAAATAACTTTCAATTTGCTGTTTCTGAATAGTTAAAAACTTCCCCTAGGATACAACAAATCAACATAATAAACAGCAGCATTGGCATGCATTTCCAAGTGGTAAAAAAGATCTGACACAAAAATCAACAATTCGTGCTGACCGCAGCCCCAGCCATAATACCAATTGCAAAGCCCTTTCGGATAAAATTCGTACTCAAAGCAGTACAAGCAATAGCTGCAGTAGTAATAATTACTATAGTGAAGGGAAAAATAGGAAAAGCAGTAATGGAGTTGGTTATGGCAACAGTGATAGAAATGAGTTACTTAGTACATCAAAAGAATTCAGTTTATCATCGACTTTGATGGCTTCTACTGCTTCCACTCAATTAGCAACGTCAACTATTAGAAGCCGGATGTTACACAAACGCCGAGATGATAGCAATCATTGTCGATATGAGGAACGAATCAGCCATAGAGAAGAGGTAATTATTCATATACTTCTATACGTATTTTTATACCTGTGTAAAAAATTATCAGCATATGTACCTTGATATTGGCAAGGAAGGTTCTTTAATCGGATGGGCTCGACTTTCGGATACTCTGTCCTCTTAGTCCCAAAGTAATAGGTTCATAAATTTCAGTTAATAGTTTGGAACCAACTTAATTAAGCTTTTTTTACAGACCAACTGTTTGTGAAATACTTATTACAGGAAGCAAATAGTTATGCAAAACCTGTTTTTTGATTAAAGGATATATCTGAAGACATATAGATATCATGCTCTGTGATTTAAATAAAAACTAGAAAGAAGGTTATCTTCGACTATGCCGAAGATGAAATACTCTTCACGGGACGCGTTTCATTGCAGTATTCAAATGGGTGGTTTGTATGGGAGGTACCCCCCTAGGGGTTCGATTCGGCTGGTTCTGACAAATGTCCTGGGCATATCTTGGAAATTGATGGTGTCCAAGTTTCAGTTCGATAGGGGGAAAATCTAAAAAGTTTTTCTAATAAGAACATGAATTCAAATGGGTGATTTGTATGGGAGGTACCCCTCCTAGTGGTCCTATTCGGGTGGTTCTTACAAATGTATTGCGTATGGTAAAAAGAATGGTTCGTGCAAAATTTCAAATTTTAGCTCTCTAGCTCAAAAACTGAGGGACTAGTTTGCATACATACAGACGGACAGACGGACGTGGCTTAATCAATTCGTCTAATCGAGCTGATCAAGAATATGTATACTTTATGTGGTTTTGTTTTGTCTCCTGCTTGTTACAAACTTCATGACAAACTTATAATACTATTCACTTCCGTGAAGAGTATAATGAATTCTGAGCTTTTATTGAAATTTTTTTACATGCATGCATTCACGCAGTGAATAGTATTAAAAGGTTTTAAAAAAAACTTCAAACGTCCAAACAAAAAAAAAATGAACAGTCTCTACGAAATTCGTAGACGATGCAATCATTGAAAATGCCCAGACACACACTTACACATACGGCTTAACTTATATTTCTGAATTACCTATTTTATTCTTCTCTCCTCTTTGACTTCCGCGCCATCACATTTTAAAAAGCGCCAATAACATCTGCACACTTGCGCATGCACCTTAACTTTTTTCTGCTTTAACACTTCATTCTCCTCTCTTGCTCTCTTGAATACATTTCTTTTGATGCTTGCCTACACACATACATACACTTCAACTTATTTGTGCTTTATCAGCGTTTCATTCTTCTCTCTCCTCGACTTTCCCACCGCCATCACGTAACAGATTTTCGTAACGCAATTTTTCAAAACAGCAGCCATTAATCATTTTTAATGATAGATAACATTTTCAATGATAAAAATGATACTTAAAATGGTCCTGAATCTACTATTCCACATCCAACAATTTCTTTGCACGATTTAGCCAGTGCTAAAATTATCAAAGATAAAATTTTGATTATGCAATCAAATTTTAACACTTGTTATTACATCTTATATCCCTTGACGTAACGTACTGATGCCTTTTAGATCTAGCCTTATGTTTTCCGAAAAAGACCCAGCCTCATAGTTGTAAGTGCACTAGCGTAAGTTTTATATAAATAAGGGTTTATCTAGGTCCCATAACTTTCCTTAGTAATTAAATATTATACCAAAGTAATATCTCTATCTGTAGACAATAAGAATATTACAGCTGAAAGAAAAAGTCTGTATTAATATTTTAGCCAGTAATTTAAAATAAAATTGTAATATTATTGGGATTAACACGTAAAACAAAAAATATTACTAGCTGTCCCAGCACGCTTTGCTACGCACGATCACTTTACCCTTTGGTGTCTTTTTTTTTTATAAGTAATCTTTATTACAATTTCATAATCATAATTAGGCTGCTGAAGGCAAGCACAAAAGAAAAGGAGTAAACTTAACATAGAGCTTATTTTACTTAATGATTAACATCTTAGGAAATGACCGCGTTGAATGACTGCAGGGATTCAACTAATTGGTAATGGTGTCAAGCGGTGAACAGCACGTTTGAACAAGCTTGATTTTGTTTTGACAATTGCAACTCGTACTTTTCCATCACGTCCTGGAATGGTTTCAGTAACTATCCTTATTAGCCAGAACTGAGGTGGCAGGTTGTCATCATGGATCACCATCATTGTAACAACTTTAAGGTTGCATGGTTCCTTGTTCCATTTCAGGCTTTGGTGTAAGTCCAGAAGGTAGTCGAGTAACCAGTCTTTCCAAAAACGTTGTTTGATAGCTGAGACAAGTTGCCACCGTTGCAGGTACGTCAGATTGTCTTCTATGCTTGGCTTATTGCCTGCGGGTGGTAGTGTTGCAATCGTCGTGCCTACAACCAAGTGAGCTGGTGCAATGGCCTCCACATTGTTTGGGTTGCTACTGACGGCCGCAAATTAAGCACTGCTTTAACCACCACAAGGACTGTTTGCAGCTCCTCTTCCTTTAGAAGTGCGTTTCCGACGGCCTTCATCAGCAAGTGCTTAAGTAACTTTTCGGCAGCTTCCCACAGACCTCCAAAGTGAGGTGACTGTGGTGGTATGTGGTATAAATACAAATTCGCACCTGTGCATTGCCGTGTAGGTTGGCCATCCAGGAGACGCAATTACCACCCACAAAATTTGTAGCATTGTCGCAGTATAATTTGTCCATAGGACCACGGCGACCAATGAACCTATAGACACAAGATAAATGTATTAACCGAAAGATCTTCAATTAGTTCTAAATGTACAGCTTTCGAAGCAAAACAGATGAACACAGCTATGTACATCTTTATAGGTTGCTTTCCACGAATTCCTAGATGTACTCTAATTGAACCAAACAAATCCCGACAAGAGCTCGTGACAATTGGTACGATGTAAATGACGAAGGTATAGTGACACGAATTTGCTATTCTTTGTCATCATCAGCAGAAATTTAGCATTGTTTGCTAAAGGAGCATGATACAATCGTCCACCTACTCTCAATAATGTTATAGTTTTATTGCCGCATGTTTCAACACAAATGAATGGATTCAGCTTTTGATATGATGGTTGCAAATGTAATGTCTTTTGCAATTTTCTAATTTCTTCTGCAAAAGTATCCTTCTGTACAGGTTCGACGATCGTTAGAAAAGCGCATCCAAGTTCTGCAGAAGATGGTTCAAGAGATGTCCATCGATGCCATTTGTGTAGATTGATGAAGCGAAGCATATATGCAACAATACGCACTACTTTTAAATAAGACGAAGAATCTTGAACAATTTTCAGAATGGGGTTTAACGCAACTTCGGCCACGATGAGTGTAGTAACAACTTTCCTTTTCTCCAATACCTTATCTGAATCTGATAACTGAAGATGAGCATTTTTAGGCCAATTATCTTCGTCGCTTTGAAGAAATTGCAGACCCTCAAACCAAAATGTGTGTTTAATTTATGCAATAGTGCAAATCGGGATACTAAATCTGCAGGATTTCCATGAGTAGGAACGTGCCGCCACATCGAATCATGAGTCATCTCTTGGTTAAATTACTTGGGTGAGTCTGCAGCCAATGTAGTACCACTTCTGAGTCAGATCACAAAACAATTTGGTCGATTCTAAAGTTGATGATGTCACGTATTTCTCTAAGATTTTAGATAGCAGATGTGCAGCGCACAATTCCAGTCTGGACACTGACATAGTTTTTAATGGTGGAACTCTAAATTTCGCTGTCAACAGTGTTACACATATGCCGCTGAGGTTTATAATACGAACATATAAGCATCATCCATATGCCTTTTTGGATGCGTCAGAAAATCCATGTAGTTGAAACTTTGCATTTCTTGTAACTCCGATGTGCTTTGCTATTGTTACCGAATCGAGGTCTACAAAAATCTTTGTTATCGATTTCCATATCTCTTGAAACTGAGTTGGAATCGGGTCATCCTAATCTAATTTATGTTTCCAAATTTCTTGTATAAGAATTTTTGCATTTGTTATGATTGGACACAAAAGCCCAAGGGGGTCAAACAACCGAGAAGTGAAGGACAAGATTGACCTCTTAGTTGGCAAACTTCTGTGATCCAAAGGCTGTATTTGAAGTTATCTGTTTTTGGATTCCAAATGAGACCTAAAGTTTTCGTATCCTCAAGGTCTCCAAATGATATAATTCTTTCTTCTTGCTGAAGATCAATAATTTGGCAGTTTGCTGCCCACTTTGTTAGAATAAAACCTGCTGGGTTCAATATATTAAACAATTCTAAACGGCATGATCGTAGCTCCTCCACAGTGTCACTGCCAGTCAACAAATCCTCTCCATAAAAGTCATTGGAGAGTACGAATGAGCTGCGGGGATGAGACTCTGCATAAGGTGCTTATCACAATTATAAGACACTTCGTCTTTTTTAAATATCTGGTTAGGTTTCACAGATAGAAATTCAAAAATTATTTTGGGTTATTGGCATTCAATTGTCGATTACTGCCACTAATTTCTTTTTTTTTATTTAGTAAATAATAATCAGAAAAATACAAAAATTGTGAAATTCCCCTTTTGTGCGCTTATCAAAATTATAAGACACTTTCTTCTATTACATCTTAAAACAACAAAAAATTGTACTTCAACAGTATTTTTTACAAAAACAATAAATATTACTAACCGATGTGTCCACCTCGGTTTTTTCCCAACTTCAAAAATACGGGTTTTCATTGAATATACAATATAAGGTTGTGAAGCAAGGCTGGGCCAAGCTTGTTCCACTCATGTAAAATCGACCTTTTTAGATCGGAAACATTTTCGAACTTTTTATTTTCAGCTATGTACTAATACTCCCCAAACATTTTCAATGCGGTTTAAGTCTGGCGAGCATGCCTACCAGTCCATCACCTGGACAGAGCAGTCTTGCAAAAACGCTATTGTTCGGCGACTTTTGTGTATTGGAGCATTGTCATTCATAAAAAAATACGGGTTTTCCCTGATTTCGGCCAAAAAAGAAAGCAGGCTACTTTCAAGCACATTTATGTTAGTCTGTGCTGTTCATTTTTGAGCTTGTAAATTTCAATTCGAGCGTACCTCATTTAGTGAATGCGCCCTAGACCATTACTGACCCGCCACCAAAGTTTCACATAGAGAAAGCAAGGGGTTCCTTTCTTATAATTCTGATAATGCTGCAGATACGCAAAAATGCGAACATTCCAACTGAAACTAATGGTTCTTTTCCCATGCTGTTCTAAAAATAGAAATTGCACTGTTTTTTTGCGGCTGATTCTTTGTACCTTCATTCGCTTTTTTAATTGTTTACAAAATATGAACCAAACTTCAAACACCGAAATGCTAAAAACGGTGCACTGGCTCTTCCATAAGTTACAGTTTAAGTTGATAAATTGCAAATTTAGTAGGTCTTTCTCTCCAAACAATTAACTAAAATTTCCGCTGATCCTCATTGATTTCCACTTGAAGTGTATCGTGGTTATATCAGCGGCCATTGCATATTTGCGAAAACGATATTTAAGAAGTGTTACATATAGGCATGGCTGTACTGGGACCCACCGTTAGTATATTAATAAGCGATAGCTGTGTAGATATGGCATCAAAGACTACCCGTAGTTTTGTGGATGTGCTATGTGGTCTTAGTATGCATTGATACGGAAAAATAATGTGGCTCCCTAGGTATCATGTTGTTGGTTGCAGTCATGTGACTCAATGATATATATTCTTTTATGAATTCAATGTACATTGACTGAATGCTTGAATTAGCTTGCAATCTTCTTTCTAAAGATAAAAATCTCCTTCTTGCGATGATCCTAGGAAATTTGCACTCGATTTGAAAGGTAATGATGCAAACCACCCATTTGAATTCATGTTCTTAATAGAAAAACATTTCTATTTTTTGTCCTATCGAACTGAAACTTGGACGCTATCAGTTTCCAAGGCAGACGCAGGATATTTGTCAAAATCAGCTTAATCGGACCACTAGGGGGTACCTCCCATACAAACCACCCATTTGAATTCATGTTCTTATTAAAAAAAAACTATATTGTTTTTTGTCCTATCGAATTGAAACATGGACGCTATCAGTTTCCAGACAGGCGCAGGACATTTGTCAGAATCAGCTTAATCGGACCACTAGGGGGTACCTCCCATTTAAACCACCCATTTGAATTCATGTGTTTATTAGAAAAACTATATTGTTTTTTGTCTTATTGAATTGAAACTTGGACGCTATCAGTTTCCAAGACTGGCGCAGGACATTTGTCAGAACCAGCTTAATCGGACCACTAGGGGGTACCTCCCATACAAACCACCCATTTGAATTCATGTTCTTATTAAAAAAAACTATATTGTTTTTTCTCCTATCGAATTGAAACATGGACGCTATCAGTTTCCAAGGCAGACGCAGGACATTTGTCAAAATCAGCTTAATCGGACCACTAGGGGGTACCTCCCATTTAAACCACCCATTTGAATTCATGTGTTTATTAGAAAAACTATATTGTTTTTTGTCCTATTGAATTGAAACTTGGACGCTAGCAGTTTTTAAGGCAGGCGCAGTACATTTGTCAGAACCAGCTTAATTGGATCACTAGGGGTGATACCTCCCATACAAACCACCCTTTTGAATCCATGTTCTTATTAGAAAAACTTTTCTGTGTTTTGTCCTATCGAACTGAAATTTGGATGCTATCTGTTTCCAAGACAGGCGCAGGACATTTGTCAGAATCAGCTTAATTGGACCACTAGGGGGTACCTCCCATCCAAACCACCCATTTGAATTCATGTTCTTATTAGAAATACTTTTCTGTTTTTTGTCCCATCGAACTGAAACTTGGACGCTATCAGTTTCCAAGACAGGCGCAGGACATTTGTCAGAACCAGCTTAATCGGACCACTAGGGGGTACCTCCCATACAACCACCCATTTGAATTCATGTTCTTATTAAAAAAACTTTTTGTTTTTTGTCTATCGAATTGAAACTTGGACGCTATCAGTTTCCAAGACAGGCGCAGGACATTTGTCAGAACCAGCTTAATCGGACCACTAGGGGGACTCCATACAAGCCACCATTTGAACGTTCATGGGATAAAAAACTTTTCTGTTTTTTGTCGTATCGAATTGAAACTTGGACGCTATCAGTTTCCAAGACAGGCGGAGGACATTTGTCGAAACCCGTTCACTAGGGGGGTACAAACCATCCATTTGAACTCATGTTCTTATTAGAAAAACTTTTCTGTTTTTTGTCAATCGAACTGAAATTTGGACGCTATCAGTATCCATGACAGGCGCAGGACATTTGTCAGAACCAGCTTAATCGGACCACTAGGGGGTACCTCCCATACAAACCACCCATTTGAATTCATGTTCTTATTAGAAAAACTATATTGTTTTTTGTCCTATCGAATTGAAACTTGGACGCTATCAGTTTCCAAGACAGGCGCAGGACATTTGTCAGAACCAGCTTAATCGGACCACTAGGGGGTACCTCCCATACAAACCACCCATTTGAATTCATGTTCTTATTAAAAAAAAACTATATTGTTTTTTGTCCTATCGAATTGAAACTTGGACGCTATCAGTTTCCAAGACAGGCGCAGGACATTTGTCAGAACCAGCTTAATCGGACCACTAGGGGGTACCTCCCATTTAAACCACCCATTTGAATTCATGTTTTATTAGAAAAACTTTTCTGTTTTTTGTCCGATTGATCGAACCGTTGACCACTAGGTGGGTACGCTATCAGTTTCCAAGACAGGCGCAGGACATTTGTCGAAACCCGTTCACTAGTGTTTTTGAACTCATGTTCCTATTCGAATTGAAATTTGGACGCTATCAGTATCCATGACAGGCGCAGGACATTTGTCAGAACCAGCTTAATCGGACCACTAGGGGGTACCTCCCATACAAACCACCCATTTGAATTCATGTTCTTATTAGAAATACTTTTCTGTTTTTTGTCCCATCCAACTGAAACTTGGACGCTATCAGTTTCCAAGACAGGCGGAGGACATTTGTCGAAACCCGTTCACTAGGGGGGTACAAAGCATCCATTTGAACTCATGTTCTTATTAGAAAAACTTTTCTGTTTTTTGCTCAATCGAACTGAAATTTGGACGCTATCAGTATCCATGACAGGCGCAGGACATTTGTCAGAACCAGCTTAATCGGACCACTAGGGGGTACCTCCCATACAAACCACCCATTTGAATTCATGTTCTTATTAAAAAAAAACTATATTGTTTTTTGTCCTATCGAACTGAAACTTGGACGCTATCAGTATCCATGACAGGCGCAGGACATTTGTCAGAACCAGCTTAATCGGACCACTAGGGGGTACCTCCCATACAAACCACCCATTTGAATTCATGTTCTTATTAGAAAAAAACTATATTGTTTTTTGTCGTATCGAATTGAAACTTGGACGCTATCAGTTTCCAAGACAGGCGCAGGACATTTGTCGAAACCCGTTCACTAGGGGGGTACAAACCATCCATTTGAACTCATGTTCTTATTAGAAAAACTTTTCTGTTTTTTGCTCAATTGAACTGAAATTTGGACGCTATCAGTATCCATGACAGGCGCAGGACATTTGTCAGAACCAGCTTAATCGGACCACTAGGGGTGATACCTCCCATACAAGCCACCCATTTGAATTCATGTTGTTATTAGAAAAACTTTTCTGTTTTTTGTCGTATCGAATTGAAACTTGGACGCTATCAGTTTCCAAGGCAGGCGCAGGACATTTGTCAAAACCAGCTTAATCGGACCACTAGGGGGTACCTCCCATACAAACCACCCATTTGAATTCATGTTCTTATTAAAAAAAAACTATATTGTTTTTTGTCCTATCGAATTGAAACATGGACGCTATCAGTTTCCAGACAGGCGCAGGACATTTGTCAGAATCAGCTTAATCGGACCACTAGGGGGTACCTCCCATTTAAACCACCCATTTGAATTCATGTGTTTATTAGAAAAACTATATTGTTTTTTGTCCTATTGAATTGAAACTTGGACGCTATCAGTTTCCAAGACTGGCGCAGGACATTTGTCAGAACCAGCTTAATCGGACCACTAGGGGGTACCTCCCATACAAACCACCCATTTGAATTCATGTTCTTATTAAAAAAACTATATTGTTTTTTGTCCTATTGAATTGAAACTTGGACGCTATCAGTTTCCAAGGCAGGCGCAGGACATTTGTCAGAATCAGCTTAATTGGATCACTAGGGGGTACCTCCCATACAAGCCACCCATTTGAATTCATTTTGTTATTAGAATAACTTTTTATTTTTTGTCGTATCGAATTGAAACTTGGACGCTATCAGTTTCCAAGCAGGCGCAGGACATTTGTCAAAACCAGCTTAATCGGACCACTAGGGGGTACCTCCCATACAAACCACCCATTTGAATTCATGTTTTATTAAAAACTATATTGTTTTTTGTCCTATCGAATGAAACTGGACGCTATCAGTTCCAGCAGGCGCAGGACATTTGTCAAAACCAGCTTAATCGGACCACTAGGGGGTACCTCCCATACAAACCACCCATTTGAATTCATGTTCTTATTAAAAAAAAACTATATTGTTTTTTGTCCTATCGAATTGAAACATGGACGCTATCAGTATCCATGACAGGCGCAGGACATTTGTCAGAACCAGCTTAATCGGACCACTAGGGGTGATACCTCCCATACAAGCCACCCATTTGAATTCATGTTGTTATTAGAAAAACTTTTCTGTTTTTTGTCGTATCGAATTGAAACTTGGACGCTATCAGTTTCCAAGACAGGCGCAGGACATTTGTCGAAACCCGTTCACTAGGGGGGTACAAACCATCCATTTGAACTCATGTTCTTATTAGAAAAACTTTTCTGTTTTTTGCTCAATCGAACTGAAATTTGGACGCTATCAGTATCCATGACAGGCGCAGGACATTTGTCAGAACCAGCTTAATCGGACCACTAGGGGGTACCTCCCATTCAAACCACCCATTTGAATTCATGTGTCTTATTAAAAAAAAACTATATTGTTTTTTGTCCTTTCGAATTGAAACATGGACGCTATCAGTTTCCATGACAGGCGCAGGACATTTGTCAAAACCAGCTTAATCGGACCACTAGGGGGTACCTCCCATACAAACCACCCATTTGAATTCATGTGTCTTATTAGAAAAAACTATATTGTTTTTTGTCCTATCGAACTGAAACTTGGACGCTATCAGCCCTTTGGTACGTATAATAGTTTTTGTTGTCATCACTGAGGAATTTCGAAACTATCTTGTAATATTTTTCTATGTAGCTTTGCAGTTTAGTTTCGTGTACTTTGCCTTTTTTTAACGGAACAATTTGAAAGTTGTTTTTCCAGTGAAACAAGATTGTTTGAACTGCGCTCGCGAATACAAATTGAGGGAGGCTTGGTTTGCGTGATTGCTGGGGCCTCTTTTACGTCTGTGGGATCATTATCGTTGCTAATAGCTTCAAATCTGTTTCAATTCAACAAGTTGGGTTCCTTGGTTGTGATAGGAGAGGTATTGGATCTCTTTGAATTGTTACCAGATTTAGATATATGCGGACTGAGTTTCCGTTTGATCTGCACATAGCAATCAATTCCAGTCTATACTGCCGAACTTATTGATTTTGCGGTCTCCTTTTTGTGCGGGATAATTGTTCCCGTGATTTGACTGCCGACAGGACTTTGGTAACTAATTGAAGAAATTTTCCGAAGCAAATACGCTTAAAAAGAAGGAGTTTTCTTATATACAGTGGTGGAAAAAATAATAGAAACAAGCAAAAAAAAAATGCTTAATAATATTTAAAAAAAAAAAATTAATTTAAAAACTTTTATAAAACAATGAGTATCCAAATATTTCCTGTACTCATATTTGCATTAAAAAAAACAACTAAAATTCAATAAAAACATAACGTAATAATAAAAATGTATTCCATCTTCCAATTTGCTATTGGAAAAAATAATAGAAACAAAACGAAAAAAAATAAAAATCATCAATCCATATAGTAGCCAATAAGTTAAAAATACTTCAAATTAATATTTGGTCGCCCCTCCTTTTTTCCGCATTACTTCTATACATCTACGACTCATAGAATTCGCTAGATTCTCGCATGTTTCCGGTGGTATCAAACACCATTGCTCTCCTAAAGTTGTTGCTTATTTCTTGCTTTGAAGTTACTGAGACGTTTCTTTAAGACTCCCCATAAGGTCGGGTGATTGGGATGGCCATTACCGTTACTTGATTGTCGCTAAACCATTTCTTTACAAGCTTTGACGAATGCTTGGGGTCGTTGTCCTGCATGAATTCCCATTTTAGAGGCATTTCCTCTTCAGCGAATGGGAGCATCGTTGTCCTTAAAATGTTGACATAATCTGGTGCACACATTTTACCATCTATAAAATGTATCGTAAAATTTAAAAAAAATTTTTTTTTGTTTCTATTTTTTTTCCACCACTGTATATTCAGATTTCAATACAAAAAAACGAAATTTTCGCACTTTCCAGGTGGATTTTCCAAAAATTGTTTTTCACTTCTAATTGACCTATAATGAACACAGCAAAAGAAAAGTCATTCAAATAGGACAGGACAGGATATACAAATTACTTGGCGCTACGACTTTTGAGTCACGAGATATATTAAAAACAAAGGTGACATTTTTCGAAATATTATGAAAGAGCGGCATATTGTGGCATGTATACTCATTTTAAAAACGTATTCACGTTACAAATTTTGCAAAAACAATAACAAAAATTGCATATATACATTTCAAATTTCTAATATTTTCAAATTACTCACTCCCCCTAACAAAAACAACAAAAACAACAAAAGTCAAACAAAATACTTGAAAGTCGCCGTTTTCAACTGATGAGCATACATACATTTTTCGACATTCATTTTTGTATATAAAAATTAAAAAAAAACATATTTTTAATCAATAAATTTTGAACTAACATTAATTCTAAATAACTCCATAAATTATTTATTTTTAAAAAAGAGAGGTGTAGTGTGCTTATGCAATCAAATGTATGTAGCAATATGTAACACTTTGTTGCATACAATGAAGTACCGGAGTTTTACGTGCTCGCCTGTCTGTAAGAAGACTCAAGAACACGGTGCCAAGCACATGGATTGAACGTCAATCAACGTCCCCTTGGATAAATATCCGCAGGTACCAAATTAGAGTCATATTAAATTTGGAATATGACTCCCACCTTGGTGGGGAGCGAGGCCCACCTTAAACCTCTGCTGCTCTCTGGGTCACAGCACCCGGTTGTATAACGCAACTCCACGTCGAGTTATTACTCTACCCGCATTTGGGTATTAAACCATAGCCACCACGATACTCCCACAAGGGGGCCGTACCCGCTGGCCAGGACGGAACAAGTTCCGTGGGCTCCTGACCACCCGTGGTACCAGAAAAAGCCTCTGGTCAGATTTCGTACCGAAAGGTACTACCAATTCGAACCCCAAAAAGTCCATGGGTTGGTGCCCCATTATGTTTTCATTCATGTAGTAGCCAAGAAATCCAATTTATAGAGGATAACCTGGATCACAAATTATAAATGAAAATAATGTTCCCTCCAGGAATATGAGTTCTATACATAAAGATATAAAACTCAGAAGAAATTCCCGGAGGGGGAACTTTGTTGCATACATATAGATAAAGAAATAACTAAACACAAACTCAAATCAAACCATTTATGTCAGTGCACATTCCAATCCCACAGTAACATGATCAGCCACTTCAGTCACTGACCGCTGTGCACGTTTATGCTGCGCTTACAGTCTAACTACAGACTGTTTGATGAAATGCATGCATACATTCATACAAACACACTTACAAAGACACACTAGCGCTCTCCATCCTTTAGACTAAGTAAAACTTTTATTTTTGAATAAACGATCAGAATTAAAATGAACATCAAACCAAATCGTTGTTAGTTTCAATCCTGCACCTCCCTAGTGGTCCGATTAAACTGAAACGCACAACATATGTTTCTGATGTATATCCACCAAACCATTCAAATTTCAAAATCGCGGGGTTATTGGGTCGTATAGCTGCCGTACACACCAAAATGCTTCTTGTATGGGGACCCCTTTAAGATTTTGAAAATATTTTAGTTTTAGTGTTTGTTGTTGATGCCCGGATAGAAATACTGTTAAAATTTCATTGCTCTAGCTATTACTGTTAATAAGATATGATCCGAACTCGGACTGACGGACCCACAACGAAGTCTCTGCAATAGGGTTCCGTTGGGTACCCTTTGGGTACGATAGATAATTTTATTATTTGTTGGGGATATGGCAATAAAAATATACTTTTTTGTGTGAAAAGTTCAAGTCTCTACCTAATGGGGTTCATGAGATACAGAATCGAAAAACGTGACTATTTTTATTTTTTCACTCTAAATTTGTGCCCATCGCCGCGAAAGAAGTTTCACTTCAAAAAATTATATGATAGGAACTTCTTTTCTTTGGGGTTTTTCCCTTTGGGGTTTTTCCCTTGCAATCAACCACAAAATGACAAATCACAATCTTTTATTTTTTCGAAGAGTTGAAGAACGATATTATTTCTGGAATTCCCTTATCTGGTTCCATAGTAGCTGCAGAAACACCAACTAATGCCGGGCGTTTTTCTACCCGGGACAGATACAATAAAATTTACACTAACACTGACAATACAAATCACTTACGTCAAGTAGTCATATTTACTTATTTGAATGCGTCGCACATGTCTGCGTCCTCCCGCTCAGCCATGCGAGTGACTTAGGAAACTACCAAAATGGCCACGTGCTATCTTCCGCGCAGAATAAACAAAAAATTATTTACGCGACATACCAACTTCTACACACCAAGATTCAGCATCGTAGCTCTTATAGTTTCCGAGAAACAAGCGCATGGATAGACATGGCCAGTTCGATTAATCTCTTTTTATAAAGTTTTGGATCGTTATTCTTTTGGATCATCCAGCTTCTATTGGCATTCAACATATTCAAATAATCTATCTAAACACTGAATTACTGACACCAGATCATAAAAAAACAGCGTAAAGTGCCAGTGCCTATGTTTGGAATGGGGTCCGCAAAAAAGCTTTTAAAGAACAGGGTATGTGGTCTACATAAGAACCGCTGCACTGGATTGAGCGAGATTTATTGGAGAAAGTGTAGCAGACTTAATTTTTGGCTCTTCTTTTCCAGAACAACATAGCGACGGTTAAGAATCGCACTAATGGACGCGCCATTAAAGGCTGGGCAGATCTTCAGACGTTAGAGTCTTCTTCAGAACATAAGAAGCCTGAGGTAAGTATTTGTTAAATAAAAGCATTGTTTTAAATCAAGTATGAATATTACTTCAGACTATCGCAAGAGATTTGTATAAGGGTCGTCATAATTATCTCAGTAACGAACGGGATTTTGGTCATGATAATGAACAATACGATGTTGGTCGTCGCAAATTTATTAAGCACAATTCTATTGCATCATCACCACCATCTTCAACTAAAAAGCGTTTCATGAAAGATAAAAAAAGTAGTCGTCAACGCGTTTCTTTTACAAGTGATGATAATGACTATGGTAAAGAAGCTAGTAATCATGATACCACCTACTCAACGCCTCGTCATCAGTACCACCATAAGCAAAAACGATCCTGTAATGAGCGTTACTCATCACGGCACAAGCGTTATTCACGTTCCCGTTCACATACTCCAAATTCATCATTAAAGCGTCAACACAGTCATCGCCGTAATTCACGTCATTATCGTGGTGGCCGAAAGCCTCGTTCACGATCACATTCGTATTCACCTAGTTTGAAATATTCACGTACACCAGAGAAGCGTAGCAGCAGTTCTAAAGATCAACATCAGCAGCTACAACGAGAAAATTTTTGCTATCAACATCCGATCCTATTAGGTAACGAATTACCAAAAAGCAATGAAATGGGAATCACGTTGTCAGCATCAGAATTTGGAAATCAAAATTGTAAAACTTTAATTACTCACACAATAACAACAACGAAATCGGAAATAGCAACAAAAACAAATGCACCATCAGAAACAGAAGTCCCGTCAACAATACAAAAGGTTCCAGATCTTTTGTCACTTTCATTGGAGTTTAAGGATAATGCTGGCGATGATGGTAACATTGCTGCGGGGGGCACTATGCCTAATCTTGTTTCTCTTGCTTCTATTCAGACTAAGCTAAGTTCTGTTGCTTCTTCGTGTGGTACAACTGGCTGTGTCACCAGTGTACAACTTCCCAGTTATTATAATCCCAGTGTTATTAATGCTACTAAATATGCCGAGCAAGCACAAAAACGTAAATTGCTTTGGGGATCAAAAAAAACAGAGGATTCTGCTAGTAAATGGGGTCATGCACAATTTTCACAAGATTCTGATGGCAAAGTTGCTTCAAAATTTATGCGACTTATGGGTATTAAAAATTCGAATACAAACAACAATGCTGTCGGAACTGCTGATGAAGTTTATGCAAATAACACAAAAAATGTTGCTGGCCGTGATAACCCAGCTACCGCAATTAGTACATTACCTTGTGATGTACAATTACGCGAGCGTATGTTCTCCACTATGGAAAAACAGTATGAAGTCGCACGTCAGGCTACACACACAATGCGTGGTGTTGGTCTTGGATTTGGTACGCAACCACGTACCCTCTAAATTGTACTGCAAGGCCGTTGCGGAAGATATTCCAACGACTTTATAAATTGTTTACATATGTATGTATATGTTGCTTTACATTTTGAATATTTATTTGAACAGTTTCATACATAAGTATGTAAATAAGATTTCTATTTAATATTATACGATTTCTGCGACAGGTTTATTTTGAACAGTCACAAAATATGTGATTTTAATGAATTGTTTTAAATTAATACAAAAAAAATTAGTTGAATATGAATTCAAATTAAAGGAAACAAAACTCATTACGTGTAAATGTTGGAATAAAATTAAAAAATTCCTTTTTACCGTCTAAAATGCAATTTATTTGGGGGGATGGGGGGTGTTTGGGTTGGAAAAATTAGTTGACATCAAAGCATCTAGAGGGGCAACAGCAGACAAATTCTATTTAAGAATAAATAAATAAAGGTAAGTTGAAACTTCTGCCTGCCATCAGAATTTTGAAGTGAAAGCAAAATCCAAAAAATATTAAAAAATATGAAATGTGACAAAAATCAAAATGCGTCGATGCTTCAGTGACGTAGTGGGGAGACGCACAAAACATTGCGCATTGTTCTGTGCGTGCTTGTCTGCAGCGTAGAGAATGAATGTTTTGGCATGAGTAAGAGAGAGATACAAAATGCTTTAATGATTTTTTTTTTTGTTCCCGATTGGATATGTACTGTTGTTTGCCTACATCTTATATCTTAAATATAAAAGAAAACACTAAGTACATTTTTAACAATAAGAGGGGAAAAGGCAGTGGACAATATCGAACATTTTCGAATTGTCTCTTGAATAATGATACTGGGTGTCTTAGGCCTCATTTTTGAGAGCTACTTGCGGCAGGCCAACCGCAAGATGCCTCTCAGCGCCACCCGTAACCTAAGTTAGGTCAGATCGACTGGTCTGCTTCGTTTTAAGCGTCTACGTCTAGACAATTCGTGAGATGGAAGGTCTGTTATTTCTAGATTAGTATGTCGCTCTAATGTTTTGTGGTACCTCCTGCTAGCATTAATGATTTCTTCCTGAATCATAGTTACGCCGAGGTCCTTGTGAATTTCATAGTTAGATATAAACCAGTCCGCATTAACTATTGATCGAAGTATTTTCGATTGTTGACGCTGAATAATGTTTTTTTTTTTTTTTTTTTTGCGTTCTTTATTATTTATTGCATCACTTTGAATACAACACAAAGCCTAACAATAATTGAGAAATCTTAAAAGCTAATGATGTTTTAAAAGTTTCTATAGTGGTGAGCTAAAGAAACTTTCCAGTGTTGCGTGGTCCTCCCAGGTTTATGGGGCAGGAAAGTCATTCCGACGAAGGCGCGTGCGACAACTCATATACGATAGTGATCGAGCTAGTGGATTAGGATGTTCCGAGAGCTTAACAAAATATTTTTGTTTCATTTTGTCCAATTCGGTTTTAATTAGTGGGACGTTAAGGTCTCTGTGGATATTCGCGTTCGAAATGTACCAGGGAGCACCTGTTAAGAAACGAAGTATTTTTGATTGGGCTCTTTGGATGACTTCAACGTTACTTGGGCTTGCATTCCCCCAAAGCTGGGAACCGTATGTCCAGATAGGCTTTATTAAGCTGTTATATAACAGCACCTTTAGATCGAGGCTTAGCCCAGATCTTGGGTTTAAGAGCCAGTGAAGAGACTGGGCTTTTAATTTCATAGAAATTTTTTTGGCTTCTATATGCTTCCGCCAGGTGAGTCGTCTGTCCAAATGTACTCCTAGGTAGGTGACTTCAGTACAGTGTGGTACGGTGGTGTTGTTAAAAGTAATGGACGGACAGTCTCTCTTGTTTAAGGTGAAAGTTACATGCTTGCATTTATCCGGATTGACTTTTATACGCCAATTGTCTAGCCAGTTCGATACCAGTTGTAAATGATCACTTAGCTCTTTCGTCGCTTTTTTGGGGCAGCGAGAGTGACTGATGATTGCAGTGTCATCCGCAAAGGTTGATGTAATAAGGCGGGGATTTAAAGGTATG
>JBAMAW010000188.1:0-33777 GCA_037043295.1 Amiota minor | reverse complement strand
CTTTCACCTGTAGCCTTTCTACCAGAACTCTTTCCAGCACTTTACCAAGTACCGGAAAGAGACTGATTCCCCGAAAAGAACGAGGTTTGCTCCTAATTCTATCAGGCTACTTCAGAATCACTATCACCTTAGCATACTTCCACGCCTTCGGAAAATACCCTATCGATACACACTTCCCATATAGCGCATTCATGTGTTCAGGAATGGCATTAAAGATGCTTTTGCACATCTCTCCGGTCAATCCATCCATACCAGGTGACTTTCTCGGCTTTAACATCGAAAAAGCCACCTCCAATTCACCAGTCCCGAGCGGATCACAAGGATCCTCCACCAAAGGTAGAGTTTCCCCACGATCCGTCCGAGGGAAAAATGCATACAACAAAGCATTTATACAATCTCTCACTTACAGTAATGTTTCTTACTTCACATTTCAGTAATGCTCTTCTGCTGTCGTTGTTCGATACCATTGCCACTGCCTTGTTGTTGTCTGCCGCCGTTGTCGGTACTTTGCTGTCGTTGCCTACTGCCCTTGTTGCTGCTTTGTTATTGTCGCCTATCGCCGTTGACAATGCTTCGATGTCGTTGAATAGTGCCGTTTTCGCTGCTATATTGTAATCTAATCTAAACTTATACTTATACATACGTCTTATACTGATACTTTTACTTCAAATGAATGCCAAATCTGTGCAACAGCTCTGGAGGTTTTACCGTTCTTAAGATATTCGATGTGACTGACACCACATTGGCTTGTTCTGATGTACGCTCAACCGGAAAAATTCACTACCTTGTCTCTTAATTGATCTCTGATATATTGTGATGAGTACTGTTCCGTCCATGGTGCCATAACTTGTTCGGATTGGGGTTGAACATCACCAAATACTCCTTGGAACTGGCCACACATTTGCACTTCTGCTCGAGCGTTTGCAGTCGCGGCAACAATCGCACGGATAGCTTTTTCATATCCAAATATTCCTATAAAATGCTATGGAACCAGTTACGACTAATTCTGGAGTGACTGAACGTTCGTTGATGGTGCATAGTCCCCATAGTCAATGAGCACAGGAAATTAACCTTTTTTAATTTTTTTTTAATTTCCCAAAGTTTGTTGCTTTAATTGGAAATAAAAACAAGTAAGAAGTTTAACTTCGACTATGCCGAAGTTGATATAATCTTCACGCACCCTCTAGGCAACGTTTTTGACTACGCTCTGGGATAGAGCATTCAGAAATATTATTGATTTGACTTATGTTTAGGGTATAGTCAGTACACATACAGCATTTCAACACTGATACTGAGATATTTGTATGGGAGCTTTACGATCCAGTAAACCTAGGTTCTTGAAATCTACAGCGTTGTTGAATATGGATCACACACTTGTGCAGTTCAAATTTCAGTTCGATAACACAAACAACAAAAAAGTTTTTCTAATCAGAACATGAATTTAAATAGGTGGTTTGTATGGGAGGTACCCCTCAGTGATAGATAAGATAAGATAAGATGAAATACGCTACTTATTGTACCAGGTATGGTGATATATAACTACAATATTAATTCTAAACTAGTATATATGTGACATTGTAAATCCTATTGTTCCAATTGTATTGGGTACAAAATATTGGTAAGACTAATCCCGCGTTTACTCTCTGTGGACTACAGCAGGACCTAATGGCGATTTCAATACAAAGAAATGCACAGCTGCTTTTTAAGAAGAAACGATAGACGAAGTGTATTGAGAAATATATTTTGATCAATAATTGGTTTTCCTTGTCAAGATGGAATATTTTCATTTCAAAGCGGATCGGATGATGTATATATAATTAATGACATTCATATGCCCAATTCAAAGTAGAGCATAATCGAATTTCTTAAAAAATCGAAAATCAAACAACAACAACAACAGGGCAAATATAGGGTTGTTGTTGTAAAAAAAAAAAATATAATTTTTAATCCGAACATTTTGAAGAATCCGAGAAATGTTCAAAAGAGCTGACAACTTGCTGACTCAGGGCTGGAAACATTTATATTTTCTAATGGCATTTCTTTGCACACTCGTTGGTTTTTTTCAAGATTATTTCTTTGTTCGCCAACATAAAACGGCTGATAATGATTTCAGTAAATTACAATTATAAGCTTTTTGTTAAAATTAAAAAAAAAAAATATGTAGCACGAATGAAAGCTCTAATTTTAATTTCTGTGTAAGCGACACGCATTTACAATTCATCCTTCCATTTCCATATTCACTGACAACTGACATTATACCTATTCAAACGACAGGAGCATTCTTATACTTAAAGAGGAAAAGTAATTCATTATAGAATTTAACTTATTTGATCACAAATTTGGAGTCCTCATATACCTGCGTTAGAACAATTCTCTGGCTCTGTGAGATCTATGTCCATCCTTCTCATGATTTTATACAAAAAGTTTCCAAATTTTCTTTCGCAAGGAAAACAAAACTACTAACTAAGTTGACAGGACACAGAATACGGTTTACCCTACTCAATAGTCGAATATATGTATAATATGTGTGTATAATATAATTCACCGTGTATCTGTATGTATATATGTGTATATAATACAATTCACCATATGTCTGTATAAATTAATAAGTTATGGGTTAAATATATTTTATATTTTATTTACTTGTGCCTCATTGTCCGACCAGTTGAGTTCAAATTCAAACTTAAACTAAACTATGCTGATGCGGCATCCACCGCTTCTGTTGTTAGCGAATCGTCGTTGTTCTTGTTGCTGCTTTGGGATCGACTCAAATTGTTGTGATGACTATTGTTGCTGAAAAATGCTAGCCTTGTTACTCGTGTGGAGTTTTATCTTTCTAACAAACGGATGCAACGAAATACATTGTAGGCGATGATCTTAATGCCAACAAAGATTTGTTTATACAACGTATGTTGTTGTGCACTTTGTATTAATTATTGCTGAGCGTGTTAACTCCTCCCTCATTTAAGTGAGAGGCTTCCTCGGTTCTCTTCAAATTGTCAATAGCTGCTTGAATGTCCATTTGCTTCTTTTTCTCTCTAAATTTTCTCAACATACGACTGATGATGTAAACAACAGCTACAATGACAAGTGTAACACCGCTCGACAATATTGTATTCCTCACCAGCGTTGATTTTATTTCTCCAATATGTTGTATATGCTTCGAATTTATGATGATTGGTAATATTTAGGAGTGTTGCTGACATCGTGCCTGGTTTTCTTGTGACGATGTTGTTTTTATTGACATAAATCATCTATTTATTTTAACATTTCTATCGAATGTAAGAACATAAGTTCCATGGACGGTCTTGACGGGCATGTCCTCTTCCTGCACTACAGCCGTGCTGTCATTAATGGAAATGACACCATCATTCCACTATATGGGTCGACTTGTGCAGTGAGCAAGCTCTCCTGCGTATAGTTGTTGCGCGCTTGTTGAGTTTGGTATTTCCATGCAGAATGATGTTGTAATGGCAGATTCACAGCTTCCAATGGCGAGCGTCTTATTTCCGCACTCCGCTAACTTGTTCTCTTCCATATGAAGTATGGTCCTATTATATGGTACTGGAAAAATACTTAATTTCTTACAAACTATCTTAGGTCTAGGAAATTTTATGATAAAATGCAAAAAGTTATTGTTCTGAAAGACTTTAATTTTCGATACTTTCATTAATTCTATTATGCTTATACTAGTGAATTGCTTGGTTAATATTTCTTGGATATTATTATTATCTAATATAGTCGGGTTAATCACACTGACCCTTGCAAGTGTTATAGTTAGCATTAGGTTCTCTAGCTCTATAATCATCATTCTGTTGCGTGCAAGTAACACTTCACATAAGTGACCTGTGTCAATTTGTCTACTTTTTACCTCTCTTATTAGATCATTAACAGCATCGGTTAGTTTATTGATTTGTTCCTGTGTTCTTGTATTTATTTCAACTTGATAATTCTGTCCCTCTATGACCCTTTTTTGTTCGAACTTAACTTGCTCGAAGTCGTCAAAGTCAGGGGTCCCAGCGATCACTTTAAGAGCCGTACCAAGTATATTAATGCTTCTTGCATGTCTATGATGTACAGTTAAGGCTGCCATCAAAGTGCTTAAGTGTACTGTATCCAAATATAAAATCTTTTTCATGTGTGACTGCGGGAAGTTGTTATTCGCCAGTGTTATAGTTTCCATTATTACCTCAGAATTTGTTGTCAAATTAGTGGAGTGTCGTATGTAGCCGTTATCACTCCAGATTATGACATTTCCATCCATAATCGGAATGTAATTTGAATGGGTAAAATCGGTCAGTTTTGCTGTAGCTGTTGCAACAAGGCAAACCTAAATAAAGAAAAGATTTAATTTTAATACGTGTCAATTCCTATCTTATGTTGTCCTTATGAACTATCCTCCCTCTGATGAGAACCGTGCTTCCCAAATCCGCTTCTATTTTTTCTTCGGTATATAAAGGGGATAGCTTTTACTAGTACACGCTCTCCCACTTCAAAAACTCTTTTTTGCCTAGAAGGGTTATTTCTATCTAACTTTGCCTGTTGAGCCTTTTCAATTTTTTCTGTTACATCTTTTTTTATTTCCGAGGGCGTGGCATGGATTATATCCACGGGTCTCCTATTAGTCACAGAGTATTTTGTACGATTGTACTCTACTGTCGTTAATAATATAAGGTCAACCGTATCATCAATCTTCTTTTGTAACTTGAGGCACCTCGCAATCTCTAAGAGAGTGCTGTGAAAGCGTTCGACCTGTCCATTTGAGGTACTATGGAGTGGAGCCGCATTTACTATACTGACATCAAACTGATTTTTTAATAAAGACACAACAGTTTCCGAATTTAATGCTGGTTCATTGTCACAATAAATTGTTTTGGTGCCTGCAAAAAGACTCATTAGCTGTATAATTAATTGTTTTATGTCTATAATTGTTCGGGACGCAACAGGCAAACTTTGAGAACTTATCCACACATGTCATAAAATACTTTTTATCAGTGGAAAAGATATCAACATGTAGCATTTCACCAACAACACTCGCTTTGATATGTAAGATTGCAGGACTCTATGCATATTTTGGGGTAGTAAACATTTCATTTTGTAAATCAAACCCTCATGCCACGCTTGGGCTACATCAAAGGCAGTTCTTATTTCCGAAGTAACTCTGTTGACTTGCTCAATCGTTCCATGTTTTGCTCGAAAACCAAATTGATGATCTGGGATTGAACTATTTGCTTGTAACTGGTGATTGCGTTTGGCTTTAAGGACCTTCTCAAATACCTTAGAAAGACATGGAAGCAGACATATAGGTCTATATGAAGAGGACATGTCCTATCCTTCCCGAGCTTTGGAACCATTATGATAACCGATTTCTTCCATTGCTTTGGAAAGTACCCAATTCGAAGGATAGTATTGAAAATACACGAGACAATTACTATTGCTGCGTTTGGAATTTCAGTTATCATTTTTGGCACAATTCTATCATAACCAGCAGATTTTTTGGGTTTCAGTTGAGTCCTTATAATAGATACAATCTCACTAGCACTTGTTTTAAATGGAGGCATATTTAGTGAATTTGTGATTGTCTGGTGAGGAAGCACAAATTTGTTAGTAGGTAGATTAGGTTGAAACACGTGCTCCAGATGGTTGGCAAATACATTAGCCTTCTCTTCATCAGACCGTGCCCAACTTCCGGTTCTGTCTCTAATAGGTGAATCCAGCTCCATAGGAGTTTTTATCGATTTTTGCGCTTTCCAAAGTGAAGATCTAGAGTTTGTGGGTGATAGGTTATAGATATAGCGCTTTTGTGCCTCGAGCTGGTCGCTTAAAAGTGCTTTGCCTAGTTTTTTTGTTGCATCTTTTAGCCTTTGTTTAGCAGAAGGAGATCTGTGCTGTTGCCATTCTCTTCTCAATCGTCGTTTAGAAGCAACCAGTTCTTCAATTTCCCTATTTGAGAATGATTTTCTGCTGAACTTGTGAGCAACAATCGCCAATACCAATACGGCACTTAACTCATTAACAGATTTGTCAATATCGCTTTCAGAGTTCATCGCAGGTGCAATTTCAATGTGAGAACTAATATACTTTTTATATTGCATCCAATTAGTTTTATTAGATATAAGTATATAAGGGCGATCCTCAAATATTGTTAAATCGAGTAAAACGATATCAACGGGGAGTGATCGGAAGAAAGTTCATCATGAGTAACTGCTGCTATGAGGTTTCTTGGTATATGTTTTGTGATACCAAAGTCGATGATATCGGGAGTTTTTCTTAGATCTGCCGGCAGGTACGTAGGCCTACCCGGAAAAACGAAGTCTAGCTTGTTTTTACAATTTACAAGGGTGTTGTAAAATTGCCGACCTTTTGGATTGTTTAACATTGTAGTCTCCGGCTGCCCAAGACAATCAAAGAAATTTTTAAAAACATCCGCAGATATAGAAAATCGTGGAGGACAATATACAGCAGATAACGTCAGATTACCAGGACGCATTTGCAACCGGACCGAAGTTGCTTGTAGATAACTAGATGAGAACGACTCTAGGGTCTGGTGTTTAATACGCTTTCTTATAATAATGCATGTACCACCATGAGCCCTTCCATCCGGATGATTTGTTGTATAAACTAAATAGTCTGGTATAAAGAAGTTGTTTTTGCTAGTCAAATGAGTCTCACAGACTAACATCACATCTACATTGTTGTCCTCTAGATACTTCATCAGCTCTAGTTTGTGCTGTGAGACGCTATTTGCGTTCCAGTGAGTTATTTTTAAATGAGCCATTATGGGGAATTTAACTTATCCAAAATTTTCATTTGGATTTTCATCATCTCTTGAAAAGAGTTTTGCATCACTAAGATTGATTGATTCAAGGTCTGTAATAAATTCACCAACATAGACTCACTAGAACTTAGTGGTTGCAACACTGGCTCATTACACGCCTAAGCGCAGGGCACCTGCATACGACACCTTTGAAGTTAAAGGAATATTCTTCCAGTGCAGTCTTAATATCGCTACAATCAACAGAGGGTTCAATGCCCTTAATTACAACAACCAGCCCTTTACTATTATACTTTTAAGTTGATAGGTATAATAGAAAGTTATTCTTGCCAACTATTCTTTGGATAGCATCTACAAGCCTATTCGAGCTTTCTTCATGAACATATATTGGGGAGGTTTCGCGGTTTTAGGTTTTGATGAGTTTTTGTCTTCGTTTTTAACAGGTTCATCTTTCTCAGGGCACTGGGCACTTCATGGGAGTGAGTGATTAGTGCTTACTGTACTAGACAACAGAACTGGAGAGCAAGATCGTGCTCTTTCTACGGCCGGCTGAGTTGTTAATAAGGAACCTTTGTTTTTGTTGCTGGTATCATTACCGACAAACGAGAAATAAGCATTTCTGGATGTCATTATTGGTACTGTTAGGTTTTGATATGAAGCAAATAAAATAAAAATTTATTAGCTGCGAGGTAAACATCCGATCAGAAAGACTGCTCGAAGACGAAGAATAGTGTAACTGGTTGTGTGTAATTACGAATAGCATTTACCTTATTTGGCCTTTTGTAATATCACCATCAGATACGACAAAACCTAAGTATTCAACATATTTGCCTCAAACAATTTACGCAAGACGCAGGTGACGTGCTCAACATGGTCCCACTTGTTTTCTGAGAAAATAATTACATCATCAACATAGACATAGCATGAATTTCCTATTTGCTCCCTCAATACATCATCAATGGCCCTTTTGAAAATGCTTGGTCCATTTTTTAATCCAAAGGGAAGCCAACAAAACTCATACTTACCATTTGCAACTGAAAAAGCAGTTTTCTCTCCATCTCTTTCTGCAAGATATATTTGGTGAAAACCTGATTTCAGATCCAGTGTCGTGACATATTTCGACTTTTTCATGTTTGATAATATTACTGACACATTGGGAATAGGGTATTTGTCATCTATAGTTTTTGCATTTAGTTTTCTAAAATCTATGACACAAGTCGTTTTTTTATGTTTCCATGCTCATCAATTCCCTTTTTATCAACAACCCAGATGGGGTTTTTAAATGGAGACCTAGACGGTCTAATTATACCATTTTTTAACAATTACCTAATTTCATCGTTTACAAAATCCGCAAGTCCCATGGGGTATGGATATAACTTAAAATAAATAGGACTTTCGGTGTGAATAGTGGCAATTATATTGGTGTTGTAGGGGAGTGACTCGTTAGAATCTGCAAAAACCCTATTCAAACCTTTCATCTTTTGTTGAAATTTGTCCCTCACTTCTGAATGAATCTCAATATCTTCTGAATGTGTGAAATTCACATTTGCACACTTCAGGAACTGTAGCTTCTCTGATCCCATACTTGTTCTTAATTCTGTATTCTTAAAATCTAATATGGCTTTTACCCGCGTTAGCAGATCGAGATCAACTACCCCATCAAATGTTGAAAGAGTGGGAAGTATAAAAAATGTGGTGTTCACACCCGTGTATCTATTAGTAGTTTAATTATCCTCCCTGCAATTGTCCGCTCTATGAATAGTGATTTTTTTGCACCAGAAATTAATATTCTCAAAGCCTTTTCCCTATAGTTCCTATTTGCAAATTCAGCTTCTGATCGACTACAAGTCATATTGGTTTTGTTTATTAGTAAGGTTAACTTCCTTTCTATTTGATCATAGTATTCAAGTAATGTAAGGTTACCTTGTCTTAAAGTGGACATCTCTAAAACAGTATTAAATGAGGAGAGAGTCATATCCGCGGCCCCTTTGATTTTATTTCTTATAATTGCTACAGCCTGGTAGTGTTTAGAGCTACCATCGTAGTTTTAAAATAGCTTGTATGCCGTATGAGCTGCTTGTCTCCATGATACATAAGCCTCCTGCTTTCCATCGAAGTCAGGGAGAGACTTAATTATATCAAGAGACTCATCGTATTGCACTCCTACTCTTAATGTCACTTGTTCAAAAACCTCAACTTCTGGAGTATTTACATCGATGTCATTAAGACGTCTGCTAAGTGCACTAATTTAATTTTCTAAGGTTTCTTTCTGCTGTCTGAGAGCTGTATTGAGAGCTCCTCCTACCAACGCCGCTTCAATAACCCCTTCCGCTTTTCCTTTCACCTGTTCTGGTGACAAAGACATATTCGCTTCTTCTGTTTCTATCGCACTTGGATCTATATTAAACTCATTCACTCCTAACGCTTCGAATTTCTTCAAAAATTCTTCAAACTCGCAGTCTTTCCTAATCATTAACGAAACTTCTTGCAAGGATCTTTATGATTTCGTAAGAATTTGTGTCTTTAAAATTTCATAAATAATCTTTCCTTTTAATTTTTATTTTTACTACTTTAAGATTCTTCTTTTCTTATTCTCTTTAAAATTTTTCACAAAAGTTAACATAGAATTAATTTTTTTCAATTTCTTACCCGACTTTCTTTTTCTTATTACTATTAATCTTAATATGTTTTTAGAAATGTTTTTCTTTTTATTTCTTTTTTAAAATTTTTCCACAAGAGTGGAGTTTTTTTTTCTATTTATTTTAATAATAATATAATAAAACTCTTTTTTGACTAAAATTCCAAGCAATCACTTACATGTTTTTTTTTAAGTTATCTTAAGTATATTTCCTGGCAACTCAAGTTGTGGGAAGCTTGTCGTTCAAATGGATTCGTGTCTCCAGTGGCGTTGTGTGAAATTTCTCCTTTAGATAGCTGGTAACTTTATAATCTTTCACTTTTAAATTTTCCTTTTAAATAGTTCGTAAGTTTATAATATTTCACTTTTTAAATTTTCCTTTTAGATAGTTCGTAACTTTATACTTTTCACTTTTATTTAAACAATTTGTTTTGGAATTCATTTTTATAGAACTGGAGGGTCCCTGGTGTTCTCTTTTATTGATTTATTTTTGTAAAATTATAATTTTTATGTTAAAAATTGGAGGGTCCCTGGTGTTGGGAATCGCAATTTTTATTGATTTATTTTTGCAAAGTTATAATTTAATGTTAAAAATTGGAGGGTCCCTGGTGTTGGGAATCGCAATTTCCTTTTATTGATTTATTTTTGCAAAATTATAATTTAATGTTAAAAATTGGAGGGTCCCTGGTGTTGGGAATCGCAATATATAATTTGTTATGCCCCACGTTGGGCGCCAATTAATAAGTTATGGGTTAAAGATATTTTATATTTTATTTACTGGTGGCTCATTGTCCGACCAGTTGAGTTCAAATTCAAACTTAAACTAAACTATAACAATTTTAGAACTTAAAATCAAACCTAAGGCTACCATCAATGTCCGGAATTTGCTGATGCGGCAACCACTGTTTCTGTTGTTAGGGAATGAATGAATTATGACTATTGTTGCTCAAAAAGGCTAGCCTTGCTACTCGTGTGGAGTTTTATCTTTCTAACGAACGGATGCAACCAAATACATTGTAAGGCGATGATCTTAATGCCAACAAAGATTTGTTTATACAACGTATGTTGTTGTGCACTTTGTATTAATTATTGCTGAGCGTGTTAACTTATATTTAACAAAAATATTTAAAAAAATTAAAATGAAACAAAATATTTATACCATATAGCAACTCTGCACGAAACAATATTTTGAGAAATCTGATTTTAATGCGACCTAAAAGTTCTTAGTGTTTATGCGACTTTTTAGATCGACTTAAAAAAATACTATCGCATTAAAAATACGGTCTTGCTTAAACCACTACTTGCATTAAATCGCATTATAATATAGTGTATATGCATGCGGTCTTACTTATTCCGAACGAAGAAGGATCGACATAGTTATCGCATAAACGCAGTACAATATATGTTAAGCTGTTGCGTTGTTGGATGCATTGAAAGCATATTGAAATTATTATTTTGTGTGGCTGCTTATGCTTAATTATTCCAGTGTTTGCCCATGGAAAGTAAATTGAAAGAAGTGATCAGGTTTTTGTCTGATTGTGCTGTAATTCGTAAACATTTAATTCAACCAGTTCGTAGAAGGGGTTTTTATACTTGCTTTTGAGTGTGATGATTTCAGTTGCAGAGTATTTGAAGATTAAATTAATCAATATAATTGGCATATTATGGGCAATGGCACCGAAACGACAAGGCAAGGAGGATTATAATTTAGCGCGCGAAGGGTTGTTGAGTGCTTTAAATCGAAGCAAACCATACGTCACCAGGAATAGTACATCAATGATGATTGAAGATTTAGAGTCTAGGTTAAGTCCAGTGGAATCTTTGTTCACTCAGGTTTGTAATTTGCTATCGGAAATAGCGAAATAGGGTGAATCTCATGAATGCTTTCGTCAGAGTTTCGAGGAAGTCTACTGTAAGTTGAAATCGAAACTATTGGCTGGCGTCACATCAACGTCAACAATCGAGCATATCTTCATAGTACTGCAATAAATCACAATTCATTTGGAGGAAATTGTTCTTCGAGAAAGGCATCGTTACCCACAATAAAAATTCCAAGTATCTCTGGCAAATTTACGGGTTGGTCGAATTGGTACAAGACCTTTGAAGCACTTATCGGTACAGTAAAACCGATAGCTTAATGAGTTGTCAAAGCTCATACATTTACGATCGTGTTTAGGACCCATCCCAATAATGGTAATCGAATCGTTAGAGCTAACCTCAGTAAATTATCGCCAGGCCTTATATATTCTAAAACATCGTTTTGAAAATAAAACAATAATATTTTGAGACAATAAAGTACCCGGAATTTGTCATTTAAATTGGCCGCGTTTCAGGTTTTTTTTTCTGTACGTTAGTAGGTAATTGCTATGCCAAAAATGAGCGTGATGTGTCAACCAGTTTGTTTACAGCAGCTGGTTTAATCATTCCACCTCAGTAATTCTCGGCGAATTTTACAATGGAAGAAAATATTGAACAAAGAGTTTGTCTAAAATTTTTATTTTGAATGAAATAAGGTTTGCCGAATCGATTTGAATGCAGAAGAATGCCTACGGTGAGTTTTTTTTTTTTTTTTTCGAAAACTCAGGCTTACGAGTGGTACTAAGCCTTAAAGACGGCCGGGAGATCGTAGCAGACTTGCCTCGTTCTGGACGACCAAGTGAAAGAAATCGTGCTCGAAAATCGTCATGTTAGTGTTAGAGAGATAGCACGTGAACTCAACATCAATTTTGGAACAGCTCGTTTAATTTTGGTCAACCATTTGGGCATGCAGCGCGTCGCCGCTCGGCTCGTTCCGATTGAGCTGTATTTTCTCCAAAAATTTCTCATCGGGCCACGATTATCAACGATTATAAGGCCAAAAACGCGATAAATACCATCGACCAGCCACCCTATTCACCTGACTTAGCTTCGTGTGACTTTTTCCTGATATTGCATTAAATCAATTCATGAATCAATTGAATAAAAATAGGCTTCTAAAGGAAGCATATACAAGTTTTCTTAATGAGTATAAGGATTTGGATCATTTAGAGGCTGTTGTAAATGTTGTATTATCAAAATCTAAGGTGATAATAAAGATTAAGAGTTGCTTGTCCATCTATGATGTCGAAGTTGTCTACTGGATGGTTGAATTGGCTGGCGTCACTCTAGTAGGTGGAGTACTTTCATGGCGAATAGATTTTCGAAGATACAGGAGGTATCGGCTATTCATAGTGGTTAGAAATTAACAAGGCGGATATTGTGTCGCGAGGGTGTAGGAGAACTAGGGTTGAATAAGTTATGGCTAAAAGGCCCAGACTCAGGTCAGTGCAGAACAAACTTAAAGCGGCATGGAACCCAAAGTAACAATGATAGCGGTAAACGACAGCGCACTAATGTGCGTTTAGTAGAAGAAGAAGAAGATACTGAACACGGGGCAAATTGTTTTAAAATCTTAAGTGACGATGAAGAAGTGATCAGATGCCAAGTTGGGAGTCAAGAACTTTCATTAAGATATGCTTCAAAAAAATTGCTGTGGGTAATGTGGGTATTCGAAGCCCCCATATCTGTTGATAGTAACCCCGAAAGGATTGCTTCATTTTTGTCATTGAAATTGGAAAGCAATCTCTATTGGGTAAGGAAACGGCGATAAAATTGAGAGTGCTACGACTTGGATTGGAAGTCAATAAAGTAGAAAACGTGGCTCCTTTTCCAAAGTGGAACGGATTACCACTCAAACTCTCCATTAATCCAGCTGTTAAACCAATCCACCAGCCCATGAGGCGCTTACCGATAACACTGGAAGACAATGTTGAGGCCAAATTGGAAGAAGCGATTGGACATTCTCTATGGGTCTCACCTATTGTCATAGCGTTCAAAGAAAATGGGGAGATTCGAATATGTATAGACATGAGATTAGCCAATAGAGCAATCCTAAGAGAGAATTATCCTTTGCCAGTTTTCGAAACATTCATGACCAAGCTTAGAAGATCAAAACCTTATTGGAGGAAAACCACGTTCTTTTGAATAAGCAAAAATGTGTTTAGAAAACGCAAGTTAAATTCCTTGGTCATATCTAATCAGATAAGGCGATTGGAGTCGATCCAGACCATCCTTTCATTTAGAGATCACAAAACCAAAGAGGAAACCCTGAGTCTCTTATGTAGGCAAATTTATACCATATTGGCCTCACTAAAAATTGCTTAAGTAACTAAAACCAAGTTTGAAAGGGACATCCAGGACTCTAAGTTAATGCACAATATCTCTCCTCATAGCACTACTGGAACAGCCCTTTCAGAGTTAATGTTTAGTCGAATGATTCGTGACAAAATCCCGAATGTGCAAGACCTAGTGTGGGTATTCACGGATTCGGTGAAAAAGACAATGACTGTATTCAGAGACATAAGCAAATTGAACCACATTCGATGCCATTATCGGCCAAGGCCGTTCAAGATCTTTTGAATAAAATCAACGCCACAATAGACTTGAAAAATAAGGTAATAAAACATGATTGTGCGGAAGAACAACTCTTATTCATGGAATGCAAATACGTTCATTTTCTAAAAATTCAAAGTGAGGAGGTCCCTGTAACCGTAAGAGATAAGTTCTTTGCAATGATTAAAGAAAACGAAAAAGTGTTCGCCGAGCAAAACGAATCACTTCCATATAATACCAAGATAGTTGCAACAATCCGAACTAACGATGAGCAACATGTTTATTCAAAGTGGTACCCCTACCCGATGGGAGTTACCGGCTTCGTGAACTCCGAAGTTAGACAACTTCTTGCCGATGGGATGATAAGACCATCAGGGTCACCTTATAACAACCCTGTTGGGTTGTTAATAAAAAGGCATCGACGAATTGGGTAATAGAAAGAAACGTTTAGTAATAGACTTTCGGAAGCTCAATTCAAAGACAACTGTTGAAAAATATCCAATTCTAAAAGTGACGACAATATTGTGAAACATGGGGACTTCTCAATATTTTTAAACTCTCGACTTAAAGTCAGGGTTTCACCAAATCGAACTGGCAGATCGAGACAGGGAAAACACTACATTCTCTGTAAACAACGGCAAATATGAATTGTGCAGCGTTGATTTCGGCCTGAAAAATGCACCAAGTATTTTTCAGAGTGCCATTGACGATGTTCTTAAACGATGTATTTATCTTCTCAAAGTCTTAAAAACAATATGTTAAGGACATTGAATAGATACTTCAAAGATTACAAAACGCCAACATGAGAGTCGCAGTAGAAAGGTCAAAATTCTTCAAAACCGAAGTGGAGTATCTAGGTTTCATCGTTTCAAGAGGAGGTATTAAGTCATGTCCAGATAAGGATAAAGTAATAAAGAATTACATCCAACCAACAACACAATTTGAAATTAGGTTACTACAGGTAATCATTAAACAGTCCGAGGAACATATTCAGACATTCAACATGTTAAGGGACATATTGGTATCAGAAGACGTCATGTTGAAATATCCAGACGTCCGGAAGCCGTTCGATTTAACGACAGATGCATCCTCAACAGGTTTAGGAGCGGTCTTGTCTCAAGATGGAAAACCCATACCCATGATATCTTGGAACTGCACTATTCAACCAATGAGAGGGAGTTGCTTGCTATAGTATGGGCACTGAAGAGTCTCCATAACTACCTTGACGGGTTTAAGAACCTCAACATTTTCACTGACTACCAACCGTTAACATTTGCTGTCTCGGATAGAAATCCGAACACAAAGACAAAACGTTGGAAAGCATTTATCGATGCACATAATGTCAAACTCTTCTAGAAACCAGGTAAGGAAAACTTCGTGGCTGACGCACTATCTCGTCAACAGGTTGAGACTGTGTCACTATCCACAGCGTGGAATCCTTAATCTACACCATTGAATCAGTTGAGGAACCAGTGAATTGCTTCAGAAACCAAGTAATAATAGAAGAGTCTGGTATGCTGTCTTCGAGAAACTTTGTGATCTTTGGAAAAAAAAATCTAGAGACCTTATTCATTTTAATAGTTGGAATTCTCTACTACAGGTTATCCAAGATGTTGTTAATTTAGATGTCGTAAACGCAATCCACTGTGATCTACCCATACTGGCCCATATCCAGCATAAGTTAATTGAAATGTTTCCTAATACAAGATTCAGACACACAAGAAACTTTGTTACAGACATTTTTAGTTCCGAATGACCAACTAGAAATAGTCCCCGCATAACACAATAGAGTGCACCGCGCTGCACAGGAGAATGTAAAGCAGGTATTGAGCTAGTATTTTTTCCCAAGAATGAAAAGCAAACGAAGGAGGTAGCAGCAAATTGTAAGGTATGCTCTCTAGCAAAATACGATAGACATCCTTCAAAACACATAATCGGAAGGACACCTATCCCGACATATTGTGGAGAAATCCTTCATGTCAACAATTTCTTAACAGATTCGAAACATTTTATAACCCGCATTGGACAATACGAACTTGCAAGAATTAAAGGAAGTAATTTCGAAGAAATTAAGACAAACAAAACAAAAGACCTAGAGAACCATGATAAGGGTAATCAGGTAAAGAAATACGAAGTAGCCGACAAGGTTATGATAGATTCAAACCGAAGGTTGGGTGATAAACTCACACCAATTTGCACAGAAGGTGCCGTGCAGGCAGATTTAGGAACCACCGTTCTCATTAACGGTGTTTCATAAGGATAATATAAAATAATTCACACTCTTTTAGGATTTCATTTTTTACCTTTCTCATTACGATATCTTCAAATGCAAAATTTTTTAATATCTTGCGCACTGCTCTGAAATGGTTGACAAGACGAAAAAATTAACGGACCTGTTTCCTCATTCACATATGAGGAAAATATTGATTTCAGACTTGAACCACATAGAAACTTTGTTACAGTTAAACATAATAAACAATACCAGACATACACCCATTTTCAACAAAAAAATTTTGAACTAACGGCGACAGTCAATAAAATAATATCAAACACAAAGAATCAGAATACCGATACTGGAAATCTTTACGAGAGTCTTCTAGCTAGAAATACAATACTAATAACAACATTGCAAACCATCATAATTTCGGTTACTTTAGCAAAAACTAATGTAATAAACCCACTCATATTAGACAGTGGCGATAGTAAAGAAATTATAAACGAGCAGAGTCAAAAGTAATGAGAGTATCTAGTATTTAGGTATTGCAAAATAAGTAAAAGTTATTATTCATAATTAAATACCCTAGACCTAAGATAGTATATTAAAATGTAAGCAATCTTTGGAGTACCAGATGCAGGGAGAGTCATACATTTCGCACAATCCAATACCATTGCAGAATGCGGGAGTATAACAGCCAACCTGCCTTGACCGTGGTCGACGACGGAGCCGCTATTATCAGCGATACCACAGCCAGCATAAGAGATGAGAATGGTGGTATAACGAGATCCGTCAAAGGTACCTACTTGTTTACCTTCTACAAAAAAATTGAGATCAACGCAACTGAGTATGTAAACAGGAACTCTGTGAAATTAGGGCCTGGAATACCAACTTTCTCCCGGTGAACTTTAGTAGCCACCTTGAGCTGCTATGGCTCCCATATTTACATGAATTGAGCCTGCTGAACATCAACTACATTAAGGAGATACAAAAAGAAGTCAATGGCCGTTATTGCCGTAATTGTGGCAAATACCGGAAGAAGCTAGCCTAGAAGCAAGCGCTCGACTCGATCATACGCACCTTAACTACCAGGACCGAGGACGCCCCTCACTTAAAAGGAGAAGGGTCAACATAAGGTTATGTTCCACGAATTATGCTGACATCATGTCTGGCAAAATGACCAAACGCACCAGCTAACGTCCTCGTCGGCTCGACTAACCATCATCCGTTCCCACGAATTTCGCTAACCATCATCCGGTCCCACGGATTGTGCTGACACTATGTTGTCTCGAATCGCGATCACGCGCAACATTACTCTACACATAAGGCGACAACAACTCTTCCATTTTAGTTAAGATAGATTTAATAAGTCAGATCGTAACTGCACCTTGCGAAAGCAAGTAATCTTAATAAATTTACGAAAGCAGAAAATAATTAAATATTAAATTTAATAGACTTATTATTAAATTTGTGGTAACAAAATAACACTTAAATAGCGTATTTAATTAAGTTGTACAAACAAAAACTGTGGTGTTTTGGAATGATTAAATTGATTTGTCCATATTGCAAGAAGCGAAACAGCAGTTCAAATATTACAAAAGTATATTAATTTGATGCATATTCGTCTATTAAATGCTTACAAATTACGCATTTACATATACGAAAGAAACATACATATATCAAAACAAATATGAAATGCTTTCTATCCTCGCTATAGGACAATATTTGTTTTATTTCTATCATGTCCCAAACTTTTTTATTTACATTTAAAATTTGAAAATTGGCCAAAAAGGACATTTTCACAATAAAATATAAAAGTAAGAGGATATGCATTCGAACAGCCTCGGAACTTATTGAGTGATAGAAACAGAGTAAACGATAAACAGGGCATTTGAACGTTAAAAGTATCATTGAATACTTTAATCGAAGCACACAAGGGAAAAAATTAGCTGATACACAAAAACAGTTATATTTACCACTATTAAAACCAAAGCAAGACGTTCTAACTCGTTGGAACTCTATTTACGATATGCTTCAGCGTATAATACAGGTAAAGGATGCTATGGTTACCACTGTAGCTTTACTTCGTCCAGATCTGATCATGAAACAAAAAGGCTGGGAGGTAAGGTAAGGAGAAGCAGTACTTAACATTACTTAAACCATTTTAAGAGGTGACAACCGAAATAAGTGCCGAAAAAAATGTAAATTTATCAAAAGTCGTAGTTTTCAATAATTTAATGGAAAAATTTTTAAGAAAACATGCTCCTCAAAATGGAAATGAAAAAATGGGCCAATTGCGAGTTAAACTCGTACACGAAGGGTTCCGTACTAGGGTGGGGTTTGTATGGGAGGTACTCCCACTAGTGGTACGATTTGATTGATTCCAACAAATGAACCGCGTCTATATCAGAAACTTATAGTGTCTAAAATTCAGTTCAATAGTCCAAAAAACAAAAAAGTTTTTCGAATAAGATCCTGAATTTTAACGGTGGGTTTGTATGGGAGGTACCCTCCCTAGTAATCGACCCGAAATTTCGACAATATAAGTTTCTGATGTACAGCCACCAACCATCCAAATTTCAAGATCGTGGGATTACTGGATCGTAAAGCTGCGTATATGCGTACATTTTAAAAAGATTATACATCGTAGCAACATCCGTGCCTTGTGAACGAGTGTTCTTAGGAGCAGGACACATTTTAACCCAACGTAGAAACCTTTTAAAGAAGAACAAAGTTTCGACATTTTTATTTTTACATAATCAAATCAATGTAAACAAAATTTTCTTTTATATTATCATATACATAATTTTATTTTTAAGTTATTTCTAAAGAAGAGTATATATATTTATATTTTACTTATACTGAATTTAAAAATCTTTTATAAACATAATTATATTTAATTAGTGGTTGACCTTTTATATAGTTCGCGGCATCAGATCGAATTAAATTGAACGATCCCAAAGGCGAACGACTATGCCCAACACTAAAATAATATAACTGCATTTTTCTTTTGTTAAAAACCCAAATTTGAAGCCAATCGTCGAGAACACCTCAGAAAAGTATTCGTTACAATGTGGTTTTGGAATTTTAAAAGCAAGATTTCTAAAAATGAAGGGAAGATTGGTATGGACGGCGAAGGAAGCCTACAGACTTAGAGATCGGTACGGATCATATCCATACGTATTTTGTTTCGACTGGAGGTGTTTTAAATATGAGACTTACATCGTTAATTTTTTTTTTTTTTATACATTTTTATTTATAATTATTATACATATACAAAAAAAAATATATTGTAATAACTAATGCACTAACAAACAAAAAATATAGTATTAGCTGTGGGGTATTCGACTCGATATTTAATATTTTATAGGCGGTTTAAAAGTCTTCCGTTCCTTAAGAATTCCAATATTTTAAATGTGTTATGAGTTGTGGGGTTGGCGATTGCGAATGACGGAGTGGATTGGCCCAATCTATCAGCTCTTATCGGTTGGAGGAAAGTGCTGCCGAGCAGGAGTTTAACGGAGAGGTTATCTCCAGGGTACAGGCAGTTGGGTTTACTTTTACCGTTGACATGGTACTTGTGCGTTAGGTCACTGTGCCTTAATTTAAGACGAGTTAAAATCTTGTAGTGTCTTCGGTTATACGAAGGTAGGTATCCTATTGGTACGTTGTTGGTGTTTGATTATGTATACCAACGGATGAAGGAACGCCATTCCTCGATCCCTAAGGACTTAAGTAGGCCTCGTATGCACCGTCAAATATCCTTCGGCACTCTCGGTATGACAGTAATACAAGTAGATTGGGTTGCTACTTTTGCAGTGTGCTCGTTCCCTATGATACCAATGTGCAGCAGGTACACAGAGAAGCTTTATTTTGTTGCGTTGTTGAATGAAATAATGGCGGACACATATAGCAAACTTTTGTTGTTGAAAAAGTTCTGCATGCCGCGTAAGATGGATGATAAGCTGTCGCTGCAGATGATGTGTTTACCTTGGGGATCAAGGGCAAATTTAATAGCTTTAAGGATGGCTATAGCTTCAACTGAGGAAACAAAGAAGTATTGGGGAAGCATGTCTTTCGAAATAATGGAGTCGACTTAATCAACAACAGCAAATGTTATGGAAAAGTCGGACTTTGATGCGTCAGTATACAACCATTTCCAACTGCGGTAATTTGCTCCATGCTCTGGCAAAATACTGAGTTTATTAAAATATCGTGAAGTTAACAAAAATAATATATGTTAGCTTTAATAATTTTTTTTAATTTTTTTTGGTTATTTACATAGATATATTATGTAAAAAAAAAACATTAAATGGGTAATTACTTTAGGCCAAGATCTTTTGCAATTGTGTGTGAGCAGACTGTCATCATTTGATTTCGAACACTTTTAAAGTTCTCCACTGCAAGAGCCTTGGCTTCGGGCCATTGCGCTAAGTCACGGTATATTGGACGACAGAATTTCATACGGAAGTTAGAGTTGGCAAATTCTATAACTTCACTTATACGTTGGTTTAACTTAGCTCTTATTATAAGGCGCATAACACGGAAACGTACTTCAGAGTTTTTCGTCTTTTTAAGATTGTAAGTTGATTCTAGAAGATCAATCTTTTTCTCGTTTAGTTCAACTATGACTTTAGTTTCAATCAGTTTGCCTAAGAAGTCAATAAGTTGATGTATTGAAATACTCTGCTTAATAGCATCATTTCCTTCCAAATCAACTATACTTTCTGTGCTCCAATATACAGCAAGCTTTTTGGAAACATTCGCAAGTGATTCATCAAATCTAATATAAAACTTTCGTATTTAAAACTTTTTGGCTTAAAAACATGGCAGTTGACACTTACTTCGGTATAACCGGTGGCATTCCTTCACTATTTAGCCAATTATCCCAGTCAACTAGATTCAGCTTTTCATATTGGTCCGTTCCATGGAAGTAATTATACAAAGCGGTCTTAAAGTCATCGGTGATGACAGATTTGTATGCATATACATTTAAATACTCGCGCAAAAAAGGTTCAAATACTTGCGGACCGCCAAGCAAATCTTCAAGGTATCGCAAGAAGGTGGAACCTTTAATGTATGGCACCGAAGAGAAAGCATCGTCTGGTCCACAGTTGCTAAGGTCAACCACTAATTTTGTTAGCTCTGGTGTATTTGCTAGTTGTGTACGTAACTAATTGAATTTTGTAATTGTATTATAAAACACTGATGCGAATGTATTATTTTTTAATTAATTCTTACACATTCTTGCAGATCTGTTAAATTGCGAATCATATGAAAATCCAACTCCTTTTGACCTTGCATACGACCAACTATCTTTGCTTCAACAAAGACTGTAAATCCTTCATTAAGCCAAAAGTGCTCAAAATTCTTATTTGTTACAAGATTTCCTGTCCAGCTATGTGCAATCTCATGCGCCACAACGTCGGCAAGTGATTTATCACCAGCAAGTAAAGTTGGTGTAACAAATGTTAAACATGGATTTTCCATGCCACCGAAAGGAAAAGAAGGTGGCATGACCAATAAATCATACTGTTTCCATACATATGGCCCACAAATGTCTGAAGCTGTTTTAAGCATTTCAGATGTTTGCGAGAACTCCTCTGCACATATATCTATAATTGCTTCTTCAGCCCAGACATTGGAGTTTTGTCCGAGCGATCGTGATACTAACTTGCCAATGGCAATAGCAAGTAAATACGCCGGTATTGGCACATCCTGTCGAAAGTATGTAACACCGACCTCTCGTTTGTTTAATATGGCACTCATCAATACAGTTAATTGCTTGGGGTGTTCTATGCAAGCATCATACGTAAATTTAACAGACGGAGTATCCTGACATGGCATTACAGATCGTGCGTGAATAGCCTGGCATTGAGAAAACATATAAGGATAACGCTTGCCTAATGTTTGTTCTTTGGTAAGCCATTGAAGAGCACTGGCATTGCTGGAAGTCTCATAGTCAATGCGCACAGTTAAACTAAAGTAACATATACAATAAAATTTATAAGTTTGTTTTTCACTGTAATAACGATAATATTTCTGTTTATATCCTGGGTTAATAAAGAAAATATTATTTTTTTCAATGGCAAAGGGTGGTCTACATGTCGGAACGATCAGACTTTTTTGCCAATGACCTTCAATCTGGAATTCGATATTTTAAGGGTAAAAACAAAAATCTGAAGAGGGGACTAAAAAACATATAGTAATATCTGCCCGTCCGGAAACTGCATCATCTAGTATTTCGAAACCCTTGGCAAATTTGTATAAAACTTTTTCGGCATAATTCGGCTGCACCTTTAAATATACACCTTTGTCTATTACTTTTCACGGATCGGAGGTGAAGCGTATCTTCCTTTTTAAATGTAAGAATGCAAAACCTAGTTAAAACCCGTTTGACATTTGTGGTCTACATTACTCTTACGGAATTCTTTCAATCCTGCAAATATTCATTAGATCACTAAATCATTTGCACGACTTATAGCCTCAATATCATTTACCCATTCATTTTTTCTCAATAATTACACTTCTTAACAGTTGTTTCGCATCTAAAGCATTCTTTAGTCATTTAATTTTGCACCACTTACTTTTCCTCTGCAGTACCTACAGGAAGTTGTATGGTCAGCTTTTGTCCAATGTCCGGCACAGGATCGCTAGTGAAGTAGTTAATAGGTAATAAGTTATCAACAGTCACCAAATTGACATTCTTGACATCTATATCGCGTACGTCAAGTATCTAAGTTGACATAAATACATACTTATTTATTTTATTTTAAAATTATCTTTATCGCACACTCACTATTTCTTTCAAATCGTTTTTTAGAACTCTAAAATGGTGTTCAACATTGCCACGTAGTTTCGTGGCTCCAAAGTCCACAATCCAGTGAATCTTACTATGCGAGGTAGTTACGTGTTCCGGCTGAGAGTAAGAGCTCGGGTCAATATTTCCAAGGCGAACCATATTGCGCTTGTAAAATGTATAAATTGAAGTATTGTGATATGTTCCTATTGTGATAAACGAAGAAAATTAATTTCTTCAATTTGTTTACAAGCGATTTCATTGCAGAGAAGAAATGAGTTATATGCAAGTTAAATTACCAAACTAAAAATTTTTATCAATGTCCGAAACAAGATTAATGGTAAAGTAATGCGCCCCGCACACGGTCAAATTGGTAGTATACTACAATCATCTAGTACGCATGTTTGAAACTACTTACTACAATGACCGGTATTACACTAGCGGATACGAGAGAATGCATTATCGTTGATTCTTCTTTGTTGTTACAATCAGCCACACATTTGCACGCATTTTTTCACATTCCTTTTCATTTATGTTTTATTTGAATGTGTGTGGTTAGGCAAAGTTGTCTATTTGGACCAATGACACCTTCTTTAGAGTAGTATAATTGCCCTTTTTGGGGTTCCGGACCAAACGGAACCAAAAATTTAAAAGGCTGCCGATACTAGAAACATTTTGGTTTGTATGGGAGCTATACGATCGAGTGACCCCACGGTATTGAAATTTGCTTGGTTGGTGAAAGTGGATTAGACACTTGTAGTGTCGAATTTCAGTTTGATCGGACCGCTAGGAAGGGTATCTCTCAAACAAACCCCCCATTTCAATTCAGGTTCTTATTATAAACTCTTTTTTTGTTTTCTGTACTACTCAACTGAGAGATATGACCGGAGAACGGGCGGACATACAACGAAGTCTCAGTAATAGTTTTTTACAATTTTTTTTTTTACAGTTAAGTGTCGCTTTCACAAAAATGCCAATGTGACGTCATAAGAGAATTGCTTCTTGGTCCGATTTTGAAGTTTACATGCTGCACTGCACTGCCATATGTTTATTTATTTCATTGTTTACATATAGAACTGGCTGGTAATTGTATGAAATATAGTAGAATTGCTGTTTACTTGTTTAATTTATTATTTTATTCCAATTACTGGATACTTCGTGTTGACAACATAACACTAATTTCTTGATTTTCAGTACATTTTCATGTTGTGTTCAACACTAAATACGTCCTTTTCAGCGTTTAATACACTGACCATAATGTGACGTCAAAATAATGAGTGAGCATTTTTCGAGAGCGTAACAGGACAAACAGAACTTTATATCATTATATCAGGAATTTCATTCAAATACCATGCCTGAAATATTGCTCTGTCCAAATTATCGTTTCTGTTTAATTACCATATTCGTTGTTTTGTTATTTTCGTTTGGGTTCGTTGTGCTGTGCGTAAAGAAAAGAAGAAAGAAAGCAACAACTGAACCACTTGTATCTGAGTGCGGGCACTACAAAATTGTTTTTATGCCGCCCAACTGTACAAGCAAGACCTTTTATTTGAATTGATCAATTCGCCATTTGATGATTCCGATTTATTTTTAAAACATTTTACTTTAAAAGAGGCATGTGAACTCCTCGTAGTCTTAAGACAAAGCATCAAGTGACGTCATAAAATCTTGTTGGAAAAATATTCAATCACAAAGATGGACATCCGAGGACAATCTTCCATTGGCGGTTATTCTTGAGAATGACAGTAATGCGGCAAATACAGATACAAGCAATGAATTAAATTTAATGGCATATTTGTTTAACTATAACATGAATCAAAACCAGACGTTGTCCACAAATGATATCAATGAATGGATTAATGAGACCGATGAAAATCTTTACTTTATCAGACGTAGAGGAGGAAACCGTAGATGAGCAACATACAGCACCTACCACAAATAATGAAGCTGTACAGAGCTTCAACACCTACATAACATCGGCTAGAGAGCGAAATGCGCAATCAAGCTTGGGAAGGCTGTATTAAAAATAAAGCAGTATCCTTATTTTTTTTTTAAATTTTTAATTTATGTAATTGTACACACAGACACCACACATTGTATTATGTACATATTAACATTAACATAATTCAAATACATGGTGAATTACTTTTAATTTCAACAAACTGTGAGTAGTGGTTTTCTTTACTAGTAACGTACCCAATGAAAATTTTATGAAAGGGTTCCACTAATCCGGAACAATCGGAAATCCGCATATATATAAGGTGCGTTGCAAAATTATAGAACCACCTAAAAATTTTTGATTTTTTAACATCTGTCAATCTTTTTCCACGCGGCATAATTAAATTTCACAATTTTTTTAACTTGGTCAAACAACTGATAAACACTTATTAAAATAGCTTACAAACGAATAAAACGCAAATGGTTCTATAGAAATGCAACAGTAAAAAAAGCTCTTTTTTTGATTTGCTTAAAACTTTACACTAACAATTTTTACCAAATGCCGTTATAAGTTTGTTATTTTGCCTTCCACACATTTTCGTAGAACATTGTGATACCCTACAGTCCTTCGTTTTTAAGAAATCAATAATTTTTAGGTGGTTCTATAATTTTGCAACGCACCTTACGTATATATGCAATTTACGAAAGAGTTTAGAAGCAAAGGCGAAATGCAGACCCTATGAAATCGAAGTGACTGACCCCGTGGCCATACTGCCACAAGAATTATTATTATACAAAAGGATGTGTTGAGTCAATTTAATAATATAATAGATGTCAAATTAATCGTAAGCTATGGCTTCGATGGATCGACTGGGCATAATTCATACAAGTTTCTAATTGTATTTGACGTATTCGTGAGTAACGTTTCTCTACTGACGGCATCAATTCCAAAATGCAGAGGCAAAACGTCTTTTTCAAATGAGGTTATTACTTCATCACAGTAGTCAGATACCATGTGTTCACGGGCCAAACCAAAAACGGAAGATATTGTAGCATTAGAATTTCCAGTTCTTAATTTGAATAGAAAAATGACAGGAGCTTGAGTAACATTACGCTTCTTGCAATTGGTCATCGATGTTAACATTTCACTTCGATTTAACAGTTTTTCCCATGTAGGACCTGTAAATACTTCCAATTGTTTTTCTGAAAATGAGTGATTTCCAATTTTGTCTATTATAAACGAATCGCTACCAACAGCCAGCTGCTGCAGTAATTTTTTTAAGTCTCGAACTTCAAGTATGTTAGTATTCCCTTCAGGAATAAGAATTTGTCTCTTTGCAAATAATTGTTTGCGCGGTTCGAATGGAACTAATGTATTATTTGTTGGAGACTCGCATATGCAACAATATTTGTGAGTAGAAATTCTTGGAAAACCACAAATTCTAATTCTTTATTTTTTTCTTCAAATAACAAATATGAAGGATCTTCAGATGATGATGCAGATGAATCATCAGTATTCGTATTTTTGGTTGGTCTTGTTAAAATTGGTCTACAATTTTTAGAGAAAATATTGTTAATAGAGGAGACCTTTTACCAATTTTTCTGTCGCAATATTAGCCTGATTAGATTGTCATAACTTTTTTTCGGCAACCTGTCTTGCGTAATTAAGTATTACAATTGGCGCATTTTTGTTTTTCATGATCCATTCTGAAATCCCAATTTAAAACAATTTATCTATGCGGAAATAAATAAAATTGTACAGATAATATTGTATTTCACTTACTTTAATGAAGTAAATAAACGTAACACTGTTTAAGAATATGGACTTTCGTTAACTTGAACACCTTAATTGACCTACTCGTTAACTTTAACAATAGCAAAGTGTTCTATATGAAACACATTTTTGTTTTGAATGTTTTTTCGTATTATTCTTATCTACGGTAAGTGTTTGTACCCATATCATGGATTTACAGCATTTTCTCCCTCGTGGTACACTTTTCATATTGTAATTTTAAAAAATTGGCGCCAAATCAAACTGCCGCGGAGCGTAGCGTAGTTAGCGAACCACTTGCACAACTTTTATTTATTTTTTTTTTATTTAACCGTAAAGATCCCATTAGTTTAGTGTGAATTCTAACTGGTTTTGTTATTAGTGTTTCTGATTGACGAATTTTTCTATTAAATGAGTAATTCACTGAAATTGTGTATTTGCTGTAGTAAATGAGGACTAAAGTTATTTTTAAATATTCTGTGTAAAATTATTACATTAAATGTAAACTTATAATATTATAATATAACTTTTGAAATCGAAATTTTAATTTTTATTACATAAAAAGGTATTGTTGTAGTAGTGTAAAAATTATTTTTTATACATTTCTAGTATACTACTAAAAGTTTGTTTGAACGCAAAGTTAAAGAAAAAAAATTAGTTTTTAATTTTTTCACATTATTGTACCACATTGAAAAATTTTGGTGATGGACACTTTTCAAAAAGGTGGTAAAAAAAAAAATATTTTAGTTTTAATAACTTTCTTAAAAATCGAGTTTTCATCTTGAAATCATAATGAAATTTTTTTTAATGCCTTTATTCGCAAGTGTTGGAAAAAATATTAAACTTTTTTTAATTTCCAACTTTAAAATTAAAAAAAAAAAAAAAAAAACCAAAAATATGTTTTTTTCAAATTTCTCCAAAATCGATTGAGATTAAGAGCTGAAATTTGTTGTACATTATTTTTATTAGATACAGAAATAATGATCCTCAAAATGGAAAATCTTGGGGGGCACTTTTCCCATCAAAACCTGCCTATACCCTTTAATGCTCTTTGTATTTACTGGCTACAATAATTTGCCAATAATAGCGACTTCACAGTGCGGCGAAACTTGATTTTAATTGGTTTCTTTCTTCTTCACACTGTGGTTTTGATTATTACAATAGCTGTTTCTTATTGTTTTGGTTATTCATACGAATGGAAAGTTGGAAAGTTCATTTGTAAAATTTGTGGAAAATGCATAATTTCATACAATTTGCAGGGTATGCAAATAGGTTCTTCAGTTCACTTTTTCATTCGTGCTACATATTTTTTTAAGATTTCGACACCGATGTAAATTCCAACCATGAATGAAGAATATTGTATTATTAAAGTCTAAGTCTTTTTCAAGATTTGACTCACAACTTATCGTCCTATCGAACAGATATTTATATTCTATAAGTTTCTGACAAAGGCGCTGTGCAAATTGGCCAACTTGAGTGGATACGTCCCAAACAAACCCATCATTAAAATTCAGGTTTTTATTTGAAATCTAAGCACAATTAGTTTTTGATATAGAGGCTGTACATCTGTTGAAATCAGCCAAATTGGTCAACTAGGGGGTACCTCACATACAATCCCACCATTGAAATTCAATTTCTTATTTGAAAAACCCTTTTGTTTTTTGGACTATTGAACTGTAATTTAGACACCATAATTTTCTGATATGATATTTATTGGAATCAGTCAAATCGTACCTCTAGGGGGAGTACCTCCCATAAAAACCTCAATCTGGTACGTAACCCTCCTTGTACGAGTCTGACTCGCACTTGGCCAGTTTTTTTTTTAAATATATTTGAACTATTAAACACATTCATAACAAAATAAGAATAAATTTCACAACACATGTTGTTGCAGAGCACCTACTGCACAAAGACGAATGTCATTCGTACGTCAGTATTAGCGTTACAAAATTACACGTCAATGGTTAAGGGTTAGGCATCTACCAAAACAGTCATCGTGCCAAAAACAAATCAAGATATTAAAAATGATTCTAAATTTGCCTTTTAACTTCTCCACTTCTCTACTCCATGAAATAGCTGATGTTTGTACGATTGATTGGAAAATCTCTGAGGCTGAAATAAACTTTATTACAAAAAATCAAACATCTCACAATGAACCGTACTTTTCAAGCTAACACGTAAGCTAAGATTTTAAGTATGGACCATTAATTTTTAATGCCTAGGTTAGGAATTTTTTTTTATATGTATGGGTTTTTTCTTCATTTTCTTTATGAAATCCAAATTAAGTTAAGACCTACTTATTCACAAATCCCTTTTTTTAGTACTTAATGTTTAGCAAATCTAACTAAAACTCTATAAAATGTGAATGCTTGTAAACGGTAATAAGATGTTATGGGTTAATAAATGAATAAATATATTATTGAATGTGTTAAAAAAAAAATGATCATCCAAAATATAACTCGCGCGTAGGGTAGGAAACTTGAATTGTATGTATTCGTATGAAGCAATCTGCACAGCTGTTTGCCATCGAACGCTTCTGCCGTCAAAAGTTGAGAAACACATTTATTTTCGTTGTTTTTTAAATTTTTTAAGTGTGAAAATGAATGATATGAGATTAATTACTTTAATATTTTTTTTTTTATTTTGTGTAAAGCAATAGTCATTTCATTTAATTAATAAAACTTAATATGAAAGAAGATTAATAAATAAAAATGGGACAAGTGCGAGTCAGACTCGTACACGGAGGGTTCAATACCAGATTGGGGTTTGTATGGGAGGTACTCCTCCTAGTTGGCCAATTTGTCTGATTCCAACATATGTCAGAAATTTATAGTGTCTCAATATCAGTTCAATAGTCCAAAAAACAAAAAAGTTTTCCGAACAACTTGAATTTTAATGGGAGTTTGTATGGGAGGTACCCACCCTAGTAATCCGATCAAACTGATATTTCTACAATATAAGTTTCTGATATAAATCCACCATCCAACACCCAAATTTCAAGTTCGTGAAATTACTGGATCGTATAGCTGCCATACAAACCAAAATGTTACTTGTAAGACCCCTTTAAAATTTTGAAAATATTTTAGCACACATTCACACATTCTGTGAAAGTTTCAACTCTAGCTAGTGCGGTTTATTAGATATGATGACCCGAGGAAGGACGGACAACAAAGACTGCAATTCCTTTGGATCCTTTCGGTACCCTTTGGGTCCGGAACCCTAAAAATGTTCGCAACCGATATGTCAATACTTTTTATAAAATGACGAGAGACCCCATAATTTTCAGATTATTAGAATTTTTTTTCTATTGAACTGAAATTCAGATACTACAATATCAGTTTCTAATCAATGTCCACAAAACGCGTAAATTTCAAGACCCTAGAGTTACTGGATCGTATAGGTCCCATTAAACCGAAATTCAAATTTATGTTCCTATTAGAACATTTTCGATTTTTGTGTTATCGAACTGAAATTTGAACAGTATGAGTGTCTGACCTATATTCAAGAACTGCGCAAATTGTTTCTAGGGGTGCGTGAAGAGTATATCAACTTTGGCAGAGACGAAGTTAAACTTTTTTTACAAAATAAGAAAACATAAAGCATAGCTATGCATTTGTAAACTGAATAATGTACAATTTAAAATACAAATTCACATTTTGATGTAATAATTTGCATATTAATTTCGTCTGCTTTCATTCCGATAGTGTAATTTAATCTATCAGAATATGAGCTTAATCAAATTACGTGAAATCAGACGAACGAAAGTAAATTAAAATAAGTGACATTCATTCCGTTCTTCTTTTCAATGCCAAACAAAAAAAACACTGTCTCATACAGAGCTTAAGAAAAAGACCTCTTTGATTTTCTGTACTAAGCTTGTATCTGCGCATAAAAAGCTCCAAGAATTGTTAGTTCGATTGTAATTAAAGAGAAGGATGATCTTTGCTGGATTACTCTTCTTTGCAATGCGCAATCTTTGATTTTCTAACGAATATCATAAGTGTAATAATTTAACCAGATGATTTGTGAAGGGTTGCAAGTTCTTTTGGAAAAAAATAATAATAAACCATTAGTGTCGTCGGATAATTTTTTAATTAAGAGATTAAAGTTAGCTTAAACGCAGGATGCAATCTTGTGGAAAATCCATAACCGAAGGAAAGTTTTCCAAGGTTTCCCTGTCAATGTGGTCTAATCGCTGTGGTACTTGACGAGGAGCTCGAATCTGATTAGTGATATTAGCAAGCAAGTCGTCTGGCAGATTTCCGTCTTTGAATAAATGCAACCGAACCATTGAGTACCGCCGTTGTAAGTTTCCTTTCATGGCATTATATACAGCTTTTTTAATAACTCTTGTGGGATCTTTCTCGTGCAGTTGCCAGGCTAGCGTCCAAGAAGCACCGCCTGGATAGCCAGTGTGATGGAAATATACGCGCTTAATCCATTCGTCTCCTGGCAGGGCTATTTCTCTTGTGTTAATTACCACCACATGGTCACCACAGTCATCTGGAATGGTAGAATTTTGAGCAAATGGAATTTCGATTTGCCTCGGAGTGTTATTCAGTTCTTTACGGTCAAAGCAAAACAAAAATGCTATCCTTTCTGGCACAAAGTAGTTTATCATTAAATTTTATCTACATACATACATATACATATATATATATACGTGACGTAATGCGACTCAACAACAGGCGGCATAAATTCAGTGATTACTTAAATGTGAATCATTATTATCAAATATACCTTGACTTACTCATGGGGTGGTAAATGGGCTTATGAGCACCTATTAAGTGTCTTTTAATCAGGTTTGCAGATTCAAACGGATTTTGCCAGGTACAGTCGTAAATATGCCAGTTTCGTGCAAATGTTGCCCATTGCTACATTATTAAAAGTTAATCATTTTCTTTTTCCTTTAGAGTATTTTTAAAATTGCATCTTTACATACCTGTACTCGTTTGGCTACAGACATTGCTTAAAGGCACTGAAATAAAAACAAAATTTCGTAAAATGCTTCGCTATACACTGCAAACAAATGGTACTGAGACGTAAAACGTCAGTATATTGGGATCACCCTATGGAATTATTTTACATTAGGAGCGTCAGTACGCCAATATATACACTACAAAATTGGAACAACAGAGGGAACAAATGCTATCGAGCCCTCATCGCGAAAATAATAAAGTCGAGTCAACATTTATTCGAGTCATGGTTGGTGTGAACTGCATATCATACCCCATATAAAACGTGAATCACGATTCATGCTGGTTTTCTGAGTTAGTTAAATAATAGCTTTTTAGCACAGACTCTACCATGATTGTAACGGAAATATAGACAGAATTGCTTTCTAATTGAATTAAAAACCAAGTCTTATTTGCAATGGTGTCTTCAAATCCGACTGATTTTGTTTTATTGTTTGGGCATAGCCAAAACCAAAATTCGATTCAGATGTTCTGTTACAGCTGTTCTGACAATGTACAATGTACAATTTGTTGTATGGCTACAAAAATTTAGTTACGCCCATAATGACTTCGCAGATTTGTTGTACAATATCGTTAAAATAAAGAGCCAATGGCTTATGCGAGAGTGCGCGCTAAAAGAGGACCGATAATACTAAGCGACACCATGCTATATGCCATTTTGACAGGGATAAGCGAACACTCCACCACTACGCTAAATGTCCGTTTTTTTTTTCTTCTTTCTTTTTGTTGTGCGTTTACAGAAAACAGCTGATGCTAATGTCAGTTAATTTCAAATTGTAAAATTTTTGTTAAAAATTTAATAATGTACGGAGTAGGAATGAAAAAGGGAGTAGTAAGAACTTTTTGCACACACTGTAAAATTGTTCTAAATCATTTATTGTATTCCACAAATTTTACATTTGAAATTAGCACAACGACCGCGGAATTTACCATATACCATGCATGTATTATCAAAACAAAGAGCTGTTCTCCAGTAAGCGAAAAAACAATATGAAAGCAATGTGAAAAGGTTTTTGAACCAAGCTACTTTTTCAATACTGTGAAAAGGGCAGTAAAACTCTTTTGCAAAGGAGTACAAGCTACAAAGCGTGAGCGAAGTATTTTTGAAATGGTTTGTGATATCGTTTTGGAAATGATGTTTTTGTTTCATTTTGAGCTTAAATTACCGTTTGTTTTTAGAGCAAACATATTTTTTGCATTCACTAACATTATTATATTGTTATGGTCATGGAATTACCTAACATGTTCTGGTCATGGCATTAACAACCTGGCAGCACTGATAGAGGCTATGTTTGGTATGCTTGGAACGCCAAGGATCAGGTGGTGAGATAAATAAGGAAAGAAGAAGAAGGAGGGAAAAATTAAATGGCGCAACAGAGTGGAGATTATTTTCGGCGCCAAGGTGAAAAAAAGGAGCCATTTTTTTTTTGGTAATTCTGAAAAAAGCATTTGGATGCGGAGGAAGGACTTTGCAGTGGTGTTAGTATGTGAAAAATAATTTTTTGTGTCTTGTGTTTACTTGTTGTTTCGTGTTTTGCGTGATTTTGTTTTGTTGCCGTTAACGCGGCTGGATTATTGTGTGTCGCCGTTGGATCATAACGGAACCACTTGCCTCCATTGATCGCCGTTTACGCCGCTGGATTATTGTGTGAGTCTCCAATGGATCATCACGGAACCACTGGCCTCCATTGCACGCCGTTTACGCCGCTGAATTATTGTGAAGCTGCGAGTCGCCACTTACCTCTATTGATCACCGCGCGAATTATGTGTTAATAAAACAACTTTAGTTTTTTATTTTATAATTTATATTATTATTACAACTTTAGTTTTTTATTTTATAATTTATATTATTATTACAACTTTAGTTTATTACGACTTTTGATTGTTTTTTGGTTGTTTAACTTAAAGTCTTAAGACTTTTCACACACTGTACTGGCATATGCAAATGCCTTTTCTTTTATACTCTTTTTATTGTTTACTAAGCATAAACAACGTCAGCGTAGGCTTCGCTTTCGTTGTCTATGCTAAGAAAGAATCTTAATTCGGTGGCGTCATGTTTCCTATACTTCTGAACAATTATGCTGATATCGTCCGCATCAGCATAGTTGTTCGAAGTGAGGTTATGGAACTTGGATATAACACCTCCCCCTCTTGTCATGGAATTCTCCTGGATTCCACTTTATTTTTATTACAATGTTTTTCGTGTTAATATATACTATTATTATAGTAATACTTCTTATTACAATATATGATAT
>JBAMAW010000187.1:0-33181 GCA_037043295.1 Amiota minor | reverse complement strand
ATTTAGAAGCTAAAAAGAGCACAATCCAAGATACTTAGAACAATCAAGGGAGCTAAATAGTATATCAGGAATGAAGACAATCACAAAGACCTGGAATTACCACCAGTAGAAGAAGAATGTTCAAAGCATAAAGCTATTTACATGGACAAACTAGTTTGACATGTTAATCCTCTAGCCAGAGTCCTTGTCCATACAAGGAACTCATCTCGACTGATCCGTAACGATCGTGCTGCCCTTTTGATTAATTAGAGTCTCGTAGTGCTAAGTGAACTCCTTCCTCTTCATTGTAGGAGAGACACACGTGTATTGGTTTTTAAGAATTGTAACCTTATTGTTAGTCCTATTTATGTATTCAATAAATACTATCAATATAACAAAAGAATTTTTTCAATAGGACTGCAACTCTGATATTGAAAAGTATCCATAATATCCCATGTCAGCTCTTCATAACATACTGGCCAATGGATCGCAAATTATTGGAGCCTCTGTTGTTCTCGTTGGTTCTCTGTATGAAAAATTTCAGAAGCTCGTAATAAATTTTATAAAAAAGGTCGCCGATCTCACTCTAAGGAAAATAGTCGAATTAACAACATTACCGATGTATTTCACAGAGCTATGGACTCATTAGATCCTTTCATGTCTAGTCTTCGCGTTGCTGCAACAAAACGTTCTAACAAAGTGAAGGAACTGCGCAAAGAGGTACTAAGCCGACTGGAAGAGCCAAAAATTATGTACAACTCAAATCTGTACAGTGACACTGATAGTGAAGATGAAAGCGATTATGTTTAAACATCAATTCATATTCATAAATAACTTCTTTATTAACAAAAAAAAATTTTTTCGATGTTAATAATAACTATCATAATAAACTATTAATTTACATTTATAATGTTACAAAATTAGATGTCGATTTGCTCCAATTTAAAAAGTTTGCCCCCATATTTTGTCCGCAACTCTCCACCAACCTGCCAAATTTTTTATATACAATAGTATATCTTCTGTTCAACCCTTTTATAATATTTAAGTTTGGTCTGCCCGCTCATATTTTTATAGACTTGAATGGCACTTAAATACTGTCACTTTCGTTCTTCGATCTTTTAAATTTGCTAAGAGCTTCAAGAATTTTTTGTGCGTTTTATGACATTTAAAATTGTAATACAGCTGTTTAAAAATTACTTCTATGCTATTTTATATCTCCACTGAGTTCATGGTAATTGAAACCAGCTGGGGTAAGGTCGGTACGTTATTTTCTTTCTTTAGAGTCTGTAAGTTCGCATTTAGATTTTGTTGGTAAATGCTACGCTTCGACTCCATCCTGCGCAGTGTCGGTAATAAATTTAGTTTACTTGCTTGGCTATTAACATTTTCAAACCCTATTGTAAGCTTGATTGGCATGTGGTCTGACCATATTTGATGACCAACTTCTAAATTTGTGACCATATGGAGGCACTCCACTGATATTGCGCTTTCATTTACTAGGCTTCGGATCGCATTCACAAAAGTAAATTCACAAACTTTGTCCCCGTGCGTCCATATATTCTGTACAGTACATTGGTCAATACTGAAAAATTTTCCTGGGCTTTTATGTATGTTCCTGGTAACATCCGAGGTACTGATTATGGGAAAAATAATAGTTTTATCGTAACAGCTCTAGTCTTTTATTTATTCAAAAAATAAAATTTTCTTTAAAAAACACTTTTCTTCCAATTTTCCCATTTACACAATTTATGAAACGCTATGAAATACAATATTTTTTTGTATGATTTTTGTGAATGAGTGGCTTCAGGTAGATCCCTTTGCAAGCTCCAACAATAATCAACTATCATATGGGCATCCCACCCATAACGCCATAGTACGTATGGCTTGGTGAAATCTTTCTTCCTGTTCTTCGCTGAAACTACCAAAATTTTCTGGACATTTATGTAGGTGAGAGTAGTGTATTTTAAAACTCATGTTGCAGCCACGGTCTTTTAAGTTAAATAACATACTTTCAACCAATTGAGGGTTGTCATCTGATTTCCTGTTTCAATGACAAATGTTAAACACAGAAACATATGATTTCTAAGCTTCAGAACCAATTCCGTTGATAGAATTTAAATATGTTGGACCTTTTATAAGCTCTCTTATATGTGGTCCATCAAAAATACTAGCTTTCAGTTTTTCTGTATTTAATCCTGGAAACTTTCGCGAAGGAAATTGAAAACCATTACCGTTTTTGTCATGGGCCTTCACAAACTGTTTAATAATCCTAAGTTTGATATGTAATGGTGGTAATACGTATTTCACCAGTACATAAAAGTCGTTGAGCAGATGATAAGTTGGGATATGACCACTGATTTCGATTGCCAGAATTAATTCCGTTAATGTTTACGGCGCAAAAATAACAGTCGTCATGATGATTTCGATGTTTTATTCTTCATAGAACTTCTTTTACCAGCAGACCATTGTCTGGCAGATACCACAGAAGTATATCACACAATATCAGGAACCCACTGCTTGTTTTGATCCCAAAAACTTCGTTAAAAATATTGAAATTTTGCGGTTATTACAAATTCAGAGATTGGTTTTCGTTATTTTTAAATATGCCACAGATATAACAAAAGGAATAAATAATCCTATTTAAACAACGTAACCGATTCGTAGACATATCGAAAATTGAATATATTTATTACTCTGACTGAACTAAATACATCAACAAAAATATAAAACGCGATCGTAATAGATACACACTGCCGCCCACTTGATTAATAACTAGTTTCATGTTATGTATGCTTTGCACATCTTCCTTTACATTTATCGGACCTTTCTCATTGTATCTTTAAAGTACCGCTCATTAAACTATTTTAAGAACAAAATGTAAGTCAAAATCGATTAGCGTATGCCGTATTTTATTTACTTTACTTTTTAACTTCCACGAAAAATGGGTATTTGTTTTATTAAAATAGTGTAAACTAACTTTGCCCAGCCACCCCTTGCCGTGGCCATTCAAACAATAAATATAAATATTGTACATAAGTCAAAATGAAATAATTAAGTTTTGCAAACATAATGTTGATAATGATTAACAAATACACATAGTGATGATAATGATCAAAAAATAAAAAGTAAAGCAACAATTATAATTAAGAGGCTTTAAGTCTTTCCGAAATTCGCACATCCACCTTAACGTTTGTCTGCTTGCCCTATTTCCTTCTTCTCTCTAAAAGGCACTACCTCCCATTTGCCTTGATTGATGACTATGAACTTCATACACAAAACGAATGCAACGAAGAGCGCAATATTCTTGTGCGCACTCAGTTATCAATAAATAAAAAGCATAAGCAATGAAAATAATCTGGGTCCTCACGAGTTCGCATAAATGCGGCTGTAAACAGCCGAAACGGGTGGCAGTGTTTAAATAGATGCAATCAGCTGTTCTCGCAAACAGAACTGACAATGTAATTAAAAAAAAAAAACACTCAACTCAATCGTCGTACAATTTTACGCAAATATTAAAATTTTTTTATATAGTCTAACTGTCACTTAGTTTATGCAGCGGATGTTTATGCAGTTTATGCAATCCCATGGGAACCCCAAATATTCTTTAGTTTATTTGGCTTTGTATGAAAAATTAATTATAATTAATATCTTTTGATTTAGTGAGACGATTTTGATTAAATAAACGCTATATGTCAGATGAAGTTATCTACAAATACACCATTGAAACAAACCCACAATCACATTGGTTAAGCCGTATCTGAGATTAGCGTCCACGAAAAAAAATCGTTTACGATTTTATATATGCATAGATATTAAATACTTTTTATAATAACGATGAATGAATGAAGTTATGAATTCGTTGAACTTCCTTTTTTATTAATTTAATGCTTAAGATCTTCAATAACATAAGCAACATAAGCGGTAGTGTAAATGAAGTAAAAAAAAACTCCATATGACGGTAAGAACAAATGAAGTAGCTATATCTCAAAAACCGTAGCTGAGACAAAAAAACAGATGCCAGATTCGAAACCAGTGAATTGAATTAGCCAATAACCATTAAAATACTTCAAACAAAACAAAAAATGGATTTTGTTGATTAGTTGAACCTAACTCAATGAGTGCCTTTCAATTTGAATTAGTTATCATTTTTTTGAATTCCTGTTTTCGTAACATGCATTAAAACTTAATCCATTTAGATCCGTTTGTTGTTGTAGTTGTCCTATTCGTATATTAGAGTAGCTCATAATAATTAAATTTCTTTCTCTTATTTTTTTTGAAGAAGGTTTTGAGCAATCCAAGTTATGTCTTTCTCGTGAGAGTATAATGTAATATATTCAATTCCATTTATGGCACGGTATACACACCTTATTCCACTGTTGCTTGAATTTTATTTAATTCCGATGGCCATGCGGTGGGCTTGCTCTTCCGTATTGGCTATTTCTTGTAGTTGGTTTCCAATATGTATCAACTCCATTCAAATATTCAGTTGCTTGTATAACGCTATCCTGCGTGATATACGAGTATGTTTTAATTAATGCGAATACATCATTTTGCCGCAGATACTGGAAAAAGTCAGGATATAAATATTTACGTTGCATGAACGTTGTAGGAGATAAAACTAATGTCTTCTTGCAGACCGTTTTTATGAGTCTTTTTGTAGCTGGTCGTACCAGTGCTTATAATCTACGGAAATTAATTTAGCGTCATTTCCATATAGCTCCCTGAGAGCATTTCCACCTTTTTGCTGGTCTTGCATCAACTTTTTTTCCGGGTTCCACCTAAACCATACATTCCCGACTTTTAAGTTGTCACCTGTCACCATATTTTTATTTTGTCATGGATATTTTTTGCTTGTAGCGAATATCGTCGATTTTAGCTGCAGCATCACAATTTTGTTTTGTTGAGAGAGAGTGGCAATCTTATTCTACTGGATATTGTTGTTTCAAAAAAATCTTCAAATTAGTTGGACGTGAAACAACACTCTCTGTCGAAAGTTATACATTTGGGGCGACAATAGTATCTAAAGTATACTATCATTGCTTTTATCACTTCTTTTGGGCTAGTTATTTTTGTCTTATATAAAATGATAAATTTGGAGGAAGCATCGATCACTACTAAGATATGTTTATTTGTCGTATTTTGGCAAAAAGTTAACAAATGTTTCAACGTACACATTACTCGCTCAACTTGAGCATTTGCACGGTTCGCACCTGTTGCAATTGGGTGAAGTTCGAATTTCTGAAAAAACAGAACTCAGAGAATACCGACCCAGTGAAACATCTACCCTGGTCGGCTATGATACCAGCCGGTACGCCACACAGCCTTAACACAGCTCACTGCATCTAACTTCATTGTATGATGCAAATAAACGAATTTAGTGAAAGCGTCGACAAGAGCGATTACATACTCTTTAAGGTCGCTTTTACTACTCAACTTCCCGTTTATGTCTATGTGCACAGTATGCCAAGGCACACGGACCTTTGGAATAGAATGAAGCTCTGCTTGAACTTTTCCCGAAGAAGATTTGGCAGATTTGCAAGTTATACAATTTTCTACAAATTTACGAACATACTTTGTCATTTTATCGAACCAATAATACTGATAAACTTTATCGAGCGTGTTTTTCCATCCTAAAGGCATTATTGATTCATTCACTTTATTTATAACTGACCACTTGAATGAACGCGGCGCAGCTGGTAAACAACGGTTTCTACCGTTCCTCTAAATTTAGCGATGTAATACATACTTTCCGACGGAAGGGGGTTTCTTTACAAGAAATCAATTTGAGCCATACGCTTTCCCTCTCTATATTGTATGTCAAAATTGAAAGATTGCAAATACGGCCACCATCGGTGTAATCCTGGAGTCAAATCAATTTTAGTACGTGAAGCTTTTAAAGAATTGCAATCAGTATACACCACGATTTCGCGACCAAGGAGATAATGGCGGAAATGCTTCCCAGACGCAAAGACCGCTCATACGAATTGTTACTTGACTCAGCAAATGAAGTCGTTTTATTGAAGTATTCCACTACATAATGTCTGTCCTTAATCCTGTGTAGATTTAGCATGGCACCTTATCCAAAGGAACTGGCATCCTTATGTAGTTTTCATCGGATACTGTGGATCAAAGATCACCAAAACTGGCTCACTCGAGAGAATTGTTACAATTTTCTTTCAAACTTCCTTTTGCTGTGCATTTCAAGTAAAACAGGAATTTTCTGATGTAAGAGAATATAATGGTTTCAAAATCCAGGCACAAATTTATTAATTTTTTTTTTTTTTTTGTTTAACATATGAATTCGGCCTAAGTTCCCCCGCTCTTACTTCATAGCCAAGATACTGAACAACTGTCTTCAATAAGCTACATTTCTTGACATTTTAGTAAAACCAAGCCTCAGTTAGCACGTCCAAGATAATCTTCAATCTCTCAAAAGCTATTTCTTTTGTCGGTGGAACCATTGTATCGTCCATTAAGACAATCACATAGAAGTGAGCAAGATCTCCCAGCGCCTTTATTATTGCGCGCTGTAAAACAGATGATGCAATTTTAAGGCCAAAGTTCATTGTTGAAAAATCGTACTCGACAGATTCCGGATGTATTGGAATTTGGTGAAAACCACTAGCCATGTCCAAGCACGTAAAATAGTTGGTAGTTGGTAGTACGCGAAGTCGGGCAATTTGATCGGAAATAAGCTGCAACGGGTACTTATCTGAGACCGTGTTCGAATGCAGCTGTCAAAAATTATCGATTATAATCAATACATAGACGGTCTGAATAGTTTCTTCATTAAGAAAAAGTCCACTGAGGTGGACTGATTAAACCAGCTGCTGTAAACAAACTGTTTGATAGATTTTTGGCATAGTAATTAAGGACAGTGCTACTAACATACAAAAAAAAAACCTAAAAAATACTTAACGCGGGCAATTTAAATGACAAATTCCGGGTACTTTATTGTCTTAAGGTAAATCATTACACTGAGGCTCAAAGCACATTTAACATACTTTGACTTCATAGTATCGCACTTTTCGAGCGACATTTTAAGTCCGATTACAATATCGGTTGTTATGCATTCATCTGGCCACAGCGATAGCAAGTCACATTCGCCTTCTACCGATGTGATTTCGTCTAGCCACTTTGTCGCTTTTTGATTCTGCATTCTGCCAACTTTTGTCCTTATATTTCACAGAAATGACATACCACAATAGATGTCTTCATCTTCTTCTGGTCAGGTCCGGTAATGGTACTGTTTTCACGGTCACCATGATTTTTTTTATCAAATGCAAAAGCGTTCAACTCCAATTTAAGCTTGCCTCTAGTTTGTAAACTTGAAGACAGTTCGTTGCAGGTAATCATCAAAATATACCATATGTGCAAGCACAGTTGAAACGGCCATTTCTTCCATACTCATACTTCGCCACTTGGCAATTTAAAAACATGGCCGCCGGCATCTCTTTACTTTGATAGCGTTGTATAAATAGCTCTTTAAATTGCTCCCATTTAGTGCCAAGGTAACAAATAAAGGTCAGCCACTGCGAGGGACTGCTCTCCAAAGCATTGCTCAATACTCAAAGGAGCTCACTTCCTTCTAATGGCTGTTCAGACAGTATGACATCAACAGTCGCACACCATTGCGACTCATCTATTCTAGTGGCGTCAGGGTTAAATTTGGCAGTCTGACACTTCTCATCTGGTGCTGCTCAGGGACCGACGCTTGCATGGTTTTTGTAGGCTCAATAAAGTTGCGATTTTGTATGTAGCAAATCACACATTGTTCCTCCGAGAATATACAATAGTAAGAGAGGAAAAATTCCACTTTTGATGTCGGGATAGCTTCATTAGATAGTGCATCCATTTTATTTCACTTTTCAGCCGGTTTTCTATTAACGAATTCCCGGGAGTTGTCTACGCAAGGACGCCAAAACCTCAATTGATTCTCATCACACCCACCATTCTCTCGGTGCACAATCTGAATCAACCTTGTGATAAAGATACATATCGCCATCTCCGCATCTGTAGAACATCCGCCACTTACATTAATATATCAAGTATAGCACACTTATATGTATAATTATATCAGGACGATCGACAAGGATTAGCGAATTGAATATAAAACGCAAATTGACTTCCAATTAGAACTAGATAGACACTTTTATTGTACTATTTATATTTTTAATAAAAAATAATTTAATTTAATATAATTTTATTAAAAACAAATAATTCTGTCTTTAACTAAAACTTTATTCGTCTACTTTTTTTAAGAGCAAAGCCTTTTATAACACTATCAATATCTATAGCATCACATACCTCTTGCTCAATAGACAAAATAGCTAGGTTGGTTAGCCTTAAAGTACTTAAAGTACTGCCTTACTATTTGATTTATTAAGGTATATCCAAAAGAATTACAAATAAAAATCATTCTTGTTTTATTTTTTACTCAAAAAATAATTCTTATTCTGAAATTTTATTTTTACTCAGAAAATAATCATCATTCTTGAGTTTTATTTTTTAACTCAGGAAATAAAACTTATTTAATTTTTTTTTTTTTTTTTTTTTAGGAGTCGGTAATTCGAGTACGTCCTGATCCAAATGATTGATCCTTTGAATTTTTGGGCCAGTGGCGCGATCAGACTTTGCTTGACTTTTTTGTTTCCCCTGATTTTGACCATAATTAAGGGAGGGTTGGAACGTAAATCTTGATGTGGAAGGATCAATATCCATTGCTGAAAATCTCTTCGCTGTTGACCTTGGTTGCCTCTTTTTTTGATTATTATTTAAAAAATGAGGGTTCTTTTGTCTTACTAAATTATTTCCGCCAGAACCATTTTGCATGTAATTACCCCTATTACTGTTATCGTTGTTAATTCCATTATTTTCACGATTTCCACTTATTCTATTCCCATTATTATTGCTGTTTGTCCAACTGTTTCCCTCAAAGTTTCGATTAGCAAAGTTTGTAGCGAACATATATCTCTCATGGTTCGCGTCAGCCTCTTGTGCCAGTGCTAATGCTGATGGCAAATCATCTGGACGGGCCGCGAATAGAATATCGCATAACGGTTTCTTAAGCCCAGATATAAATACCCTAAGAGCATCCGCCCTATACTTCTCATTCATTGATTCTGCCAAAACCGCATTATAAGACATTATTGTTTTGTTAACAAGCAAAGTCATGAATTGTATGGCCTAATCTTGCTGTTACTGTTGACTGCTGTGGTGCTGTTCGCTGGTGAACTGTTGTTGATTGTTGTTGATTATTGTTGATTGTGTTGACCGTTGTTAACTGTTGTTGGGTATTGTTGATTGTGTTAACCGTTGCTAACTATTGTTGTATGTTGCTGTATGTTGTTGACCGTTGTTAACTGTTGTCGGGTATTGTTGATTATGTTAACCGTTGCTAACTGTTGTTGTATGTTGCTGTTAACTGTTGTTGGCCGCTGTTGACTGTTGTTAACTGTTGATGTCTGTTGTTGATTATTGTTGACTGCGTTTGTTAACTGTTGTTGGCCGTTTGTTGATTGTGTTAACCGTTGTTAACTGTTGTTGGGTATTGTTGATTGTGTTAACCGTTGTTAACTGTTGTTGGGTACTGTTGATTGTGTTAATCGTTGTTAACTGTTGTTGGATAGGGTTGATTGACCGTTCTTCGAAGTTGGTCCTTTTTGTCCTGCGACGACAGTGGTGCAACAGGTGACTGGGGCTCCTTGGTAACACCTTAGACGTGGTTCTCTGCGAACGGATTCTACAGAGAGTCGGTGGTACGACCGGCAATAATTTTTTATTCAAACGCGGTAAAGATTATTTTTATCTTTACTAAATCGCACTCGCACTGTGGCTCCTTTAGAGGCACTTTATCGAATTTTTACTTTGGTTCTATGCGACGTAACTCGTGATAAATTACTAGAGTATCGCGACGCATTATCCTTTTTATTATTCCGTGCCCCACGTTGGCCGCCAATTAATTAACTTATTAATTATAATCAACTGGAGTAGCACTTGTGCTTGCTGTGATGCAAGTGCCGTTGCAAAGCTTTAGATAATAGCTTTTACAGTATTAATCTTATCTGTAAAAGCTTTTATCTAGCTATGTAAGAAAAGGGCAATGAACTTGCACCAACAGGATCATTACATAATTCGACGTCACATGTAAGTGCCGTTTGAAAGGTCATTGAACCATAACTTGCATAAAGAAACCAGCACTTATGCAATGGGATTTTCGGGGATCAAACCCTCCGAAATGTGAAAATTGCGAAATTTATAAAGGTAAACTTCTTAGGGCACATAAAGAGTGAAAGATTAATGATGTAAGAAAAAAGAGAAAAGAAAATTTCAACGAATCACAAAAACTCCAGCACCCCTTTCCACCCCTCGAAAGTTGTTTATGTGTATGCTACTGAATAAGAACTTTATATTTTTTTTTATAATGATTCGATACCTTCAACAGAAATTTCGAAATTATTACCCTTTTTTAAGACGATAATACGCCTTTTGAAAACGGGAATACAAGTTCATTAATAAATGAATATTTAAATTCCATTCAAGTAGCGTCAAGCGAAGAAGAATCAGGTGATGATCGTGATAATGAAATGAAGAAGGCTATAAGTGAAATAACAACTAAATACAAACCGAAGCCAATTGACGTTAAGATGGATTAGAAGTTGGGTTTTATCTCAAGAATAACGATTATTTTTTAAGTAAACAATAAAACTCAAGAAATAACTCTTAAAAAGGAATTTTTTGAATTATGTATTACTTATAACCATTACGGTACCTAGGTAAAACCATTCCTGCGTGAGCCGTCTTGTCTCTTCCTTTAATGTTAAAAACATGAATCTGAATATGTCTCTATTGACGCAGCGGCCAAGTTAATATTGATATACTGAAAAACTTCCTGGACTTGCTGAATTAGAGGAATCGCGTATGTTCATCTATGTGATCAGGCCATTTTCCAATATCGTCCAAGTTTCGATATTGAATAGCAGACAATGCCAATGCTGCATCAGTCTCTGTTTCTAAGCTATTCAGGTCCAAGTCCTAGACATCACATGCAATCTCTAATTGAGTAGATATGGTTGGAATTTGATCTTCAGGAATAATGTCAACATTTCTGAAAGGTACCAGATTAACAGTGTCAAGTTCTTTTATTTTTGTACTTTGTTCAGGGTTTATATTGGAGCGCCACAAAAAAAGAAGCGTCCATTGTTGTGTTTCTTGTGCTTCACTCATAGCCTGTTCAGACAGAGCGAAACTCGGAATTTTGGGAAAATCGCTGGTGCTGGAGTTCAATACCACAACAACAACTACAAATTCCGTTCATTTTTCCTGTGGTTATTGTAGATATGAACGCGAGCATCGGTCGAATTTCCCAAAACTCCGAGTTCCGCTCTGTCTGAACAGGCCATGAGTATTTCTTACATTACATTTTCCGTTTCAGTTTCCCGCCATTCCTTAATGGAGCGGATAACATGAAACTTTCATAAACTCTATTTAATTTCTGTGCTTGGAGTGATTTTTATCAGAATAGTATACACCAATTTAAGTGTTGATATATAACGAATATTAAGTAGATATGTATATGTTGATTACTGAATTGTCGATATCACTTTAAAAGTTAGTCATGGTGTGCAAACTCATGTATTGTCATGTCAATTGGGTCTTCCTTGACTATTTTTATTCCAAAAAGATATTCACGTATCAAATAGTACGGATAGAATACGGAATGTAGAACTCTCGATAGTATGTTGAAGTGTGTCAAAACAGATGAGAAATAAATCCAATATGTAGATAGATTTGTCGGGAAAAACTAATTTAGTGTTTTTAAGTATACTGTGCAACTGCTCAGTTTAAAGTGGCCCATAGACGTATTATTTAGTAAATATGAGAAGTACAATTTTTTTGGCAGGCAACTTGCAAAACACCAGCAGGCACGCATCGCCCGGAAAGGTAACACCATCTGGATCTCCCCCTCTCCCGGATGAGTGATTCTCCGATGACTCCCAAGGATACCCAATAAAAATAATAAATGAACCGCCTATTGGACATGATTCGAGAACCCCGATGAGTGTGTTTTGTAAGAGTTAAATACTCCGACGATCAGAAACCTTTCATGTATATTTTTCATATTTTAAAAATTGAGCCGATAGTGCCTCTTATTTCTTAAATGGAAATTAACGTAGCCTACAGAAGTTGATTTATTACAGAGCTTAATGAATTATCTTTCGTTTATTCGTTTGTTGATGTGAAACAATCTTGGTTTCGGTGGGGTAAAATTTGAAATAGTCATAGGCAATTTTGGTTAACGCTCTTCTTGTCCACTAGAAATTAAGCAACGCGTTGCTTAGATAATGTTTAGATGGCCGACCGATCACAGACAGTTGGCGACAACGTGATTTTTAAATTTAAAGTTTCTGTACTTAGAAGCAATAATGTATATATCATATTTTAGTTTTCATCGACCAGTAATTGCCTATATTAAATAAATTAAAATTTAATACTGAAATTTCGCGTCAAGCATGCATTAACTCATTTAGTAACATATACCTAGTTTATATGACGCTCAAATCTGAGTGTTTCGATATAACGAAAATCGATTTTGGTGCTTACGTTTACATGAGGCTGTCGACTTCGCTTTGATTAAATCGATTTCGGGTTGTTTATATTATCTCAGAGTTACCATATGCATAAAAATAATGTGATTTTCTCACACATTTTTTTTTTTAAATCGCCCTGGTGTCTACAAAGTTATATTTTGAGCAACCACTTTCGTTCAATAAAGTTATTCTTCATTTTCAGGAACAAATTTTGTATAGTATGTTAAATTTTGTCATCAATTTTTGTTTACAATCTCATAATATTTCTTTTTTGAAGTGAAACTTCTTTAGCGAGGTTTAAGTCAGTTCCAAAACGTTATGTTCATCAAATGTGTTGGCACATTGCACATTGGCTTGTTCGTCTGCAGCGTAGAGAATAACTGTTTATGCATGAGTAAGAGAGATATAAAAAATGCTTCACTGATATATGTTTTTAGGAAGAGCGTACGAACAAGTGGCCGAACTACCGAGCGAAAGTTTGTTGAGAAGGGCTTTGCTTGTGTTGTTGATGCTTTGTTGGTGTTGTTGCTTCTGCCGTTTGGTTTTGTGAACAAGATAAAAACAATAATCACCCAGTAGTATGCTCCGTAGCAATTGTCCCTTTTTCGCTAGTTATTTTCTAGTCCCTTTTTTTATTCTCTTGTGACTAGCCACGAGGGAGACAGAAGCGAGACAGTAAGAGAGAACAATTGAGAGGCAGCAATTTGTTTACTCTCTTTAAACTGGTGTCGAGAGCGAAAATTCTGAACAAAGGAATGTGATCGAACGATAGAAATTTTGTGAAGTGCAATGAACACGCGTATTGTTGAACAAGTGCATTTGGGAAGATTTGTGTCAATTTTGAGTGGTGTTTACTGTTGTGAAAACAAAGTGAAAAAATTTTGTGAGACACGCGACTCATTAATTGTGCCGGCGTCATAAAGATAATAAAGGAGGTGAGTGGTGTATTGTTAATATTTATTGCTTATTCTTTTAATTTGTACTATTACTTTCTTAGAAAACCTATGGAAAACTTAATTGTATCAGTGCCGTCATTGTACCAGCTAGTGAAGAATATTTTATAAAGTGAATTTTTGATATTAATTTTTTGAGCAGCTATATAAAAACTGCAAAACAACAACATTACAATACTAATTCACATCGGAGCATCATTTACCTTACCTGTTTGGTAAGTCGAAAAAGAAAAACTTTAATTCAATGTATAATTTTAAAACTGTTTATATTTCATATTTCAACTGCCTCATTTCACTTCCTCAATTACAACATATGCCTCGGAACTGCAGCCTGCTTCGTAAAGAAGCAGACGTTGAAGAGGAGACATGGAAAGTTGGCAAGAAACGGAAAAAAAAGCATTGCAAAAAATAGAAAAATTTTTGTCAATACATTTTGAATGAATGTAATATGAATGAAAATCTTTACTTCCAGAACTAGACACGTTGGCACTAGCGCAGAACTGTCCCAAGGTAAGCGAGTGGATGCAATTGATCCACATCCTTATGTAAAATTCGCCATGCAAAGAAGAGAGAGACTAGTCCAAAGGGACTAGCCGAGGACTAGTTTCGGAATAGTCCTCCATACTACTGGGCAAAGACTATGACTTTGCTTGTGTCGTTGCCGCTGTGTTGTTGTTGTTTTTGATGTTTGCTTTTGTGCACAATATATCAACAACAATAACAAACCTACCCGTAATTACAACTGTTGCGTTTTCGCTCTTCTCTTGAAACATATTTGTGCTCATGGAGAGAGCGAGTGTGCGTGCTCTACACGACACCGATATCGCATATTAATTTTTCCGCATGTCGCTGAGGCTTTGCTGTTACATGCCATATAAATAAATACGTTGTTACCCCAATTATTTAGATTATTAATTATAATACGAGTATGCTTTCAATCTTAAAATTGCTTGTATACGTATCTATTGTAAGTTGTTTGATTTACACAGTTTTTTAAAATTATGAGTTATCATGGAATATCCAAGCTTAAAAAGGGTGAATAGGCAAGTAAATCGCTTGACTTAAAATTGAACAAATCGCTGAGAAGATTATTATGTGGAGGTATTGGCTTTCATATTTCACACAAAAACATAAGACAAAACAAAGCGAATGAACCAACCAACATTTGAATGAACGCAACGGATTTTGATACGGTTTTCACTATTTTATTTTAAGAGCAAACCGCATAGCGGCATGATTGAAATTTCAAAAAATGAGGCTAAAAAAAGAATCGTCAGATTTTTCCTTCAAATGCTTACAACAACAACATGCAGAGAACCCGCTTGTGTTTTTTTTTATTTATTATTATTATCATACTGAAGCTATTTAGGCAACCTGTAGTTACTGTGTGGCGTAGTGGTTAGTGAGTAAGACTGGCACATCGAGGGCGTGCTTTCGATTCCTGCACTGGGTCGATCTTTTGTTTGTGTTTTTTTTTTATAATGAAAATGGTTTATTAGTATTATGTTTGCCCAGCGACGCTTTGCTGTGGCCTTTCAAACAACAAATATGTGTAAATAAGTAAAAATTAAATGATTAAGTTTTGCAAACATGGGTAATGATAATGATCAACAAATAAACATGATGATGATAATGATCAAGTCTTTACGAAATTCGTAAACTTACACATACACCCTAACTTTTGCCTGCTTGGACTATTTCATTCTTCTCTCTTCCCCCCGAACAAACAATCTCATTTTGTGACACTTTTGTAACCAATTTTTCTTTCGGCAGGTGTCGCTGCGTATTTTATTTTTACTTTTTACGTGCAGATGACATTGCGAGTCCATTGATATTTCGAAAAGTTTAATCTTACAATGAACGACAAGATATCACACGACCATTGATCTTTCTTTTCCCGATTTTTGATAACACCGAATCAAAAACATTCATTTCTTACTTAAGTTATCATAAACCAATAAATAAAAAAAATTTGAAATTTCCATGGGCTCTACACTGCTTGTCATCGCCTCTTCATCGCTACATTATTTTACATTATTTAGTATTTTAAGAAAATATTAATGTAAGTTTGAAAATAAATACGTATGGTTTGAGTAGCGTCGGTGTTTGAACAAAAGCAAAAAAAAAAAAATTAAAAAAGTTCGGCAGCAGCGAGATCATCGCGTTAATGAGGAGGAGAACGGATTTCCGACATATATAATAAATAAAAAAAAAAAAACAAAAAATTTTGTTCTAAATAATGCTTCACTCTAAACGGGTTTCCCACGACAACTATTTCTTTTTTTAGTGAAAAATTTTTATCTATAATAAGTTCCAACTTATTCAATGAAGTCTGTTTATAAGTTATGGTTCAATGACCTTTCAAACGGCACTTCCAAGTGCCGTCGAATTATGTAATGATCCTGTTGGTACAGGTTCATTGCCCTTTTCTTACATAGCTAGATAAAAGCTTTTACAGATAAGATTATTACTGTAAAAGCTATTATCTAAAGTTTTGCAACGGCACTTGCATGTGCCTGAAAAGTATTTAAAGAGTCTTGTTAGTTTTAGTAAGTTAGTTAATTAGTGTCATCACTGGAGCAAGCAAGTGCTACTCCAGTTGATTATAATTTAATAAATAAATTAATTGGCGCCCAACGTGGGGCACGGAATAATAAAAAGGATAGGGCGTCGCGATACTCGAGTAATTCATCACGAGTTACGTCGCATAGAATCAAAGTAAATTAATTCGATAAAGTGCCTCTAAAGGAGCCACAGCGCGAGTGCAATTTAGTGAAGATAGAAATAATCTTTACCGCGTTTGAATAAAAAATTATTGCCGGTCGTACCACCGACTCTCTGTAGAATCCGTTCGCAGAGAACCACGTCTAAGGTGTTACCAAGGAGCCCCAGTCACCTGTTGCACCACTGTCGTCGCAGGACAAAAAGGACCAACTTCGAAGAACGGTCAATCAACCCTACCCAACAACAGTTAACAACGATTAACACAATCACAGACCCAACAACAGTTAACAACGGTTAACACAATCAACAATACCCAGCAACAGTTAACAACGGTTAACACAATCAACAATACCCAACAACAGTTAACAACGGTTAACACAATCAACAAACGGCCAACAACAGTTAACAAACGCAGTCAACAATAATCAACAACAGACATCAACAGTTAACAACAGTTAACAGCAACATACAACAACAGTTAGCAACGGTTAACATAATCAACAATACCCGACAACAGTTAACAACGGTCAACAACATACAGCAACATACAACAATAGTTAGCAACGGTTAACACAATCAACAATACCCAACAACAGTTAACAAAGGTCAACACAATCAACAATAATCAACAACAATCAACAACAGTTCACCAGCGAACAGCACCACAGCAGTCAACAGTAACAGCAAGATTAGGCCATACAATTCATGTAACTCAAAAATTTATATTTTTGTGACTAGTGACTTTATAGTTCTATAGTGTTCTAACAAATCAACACAAACAAACAAAATCTGTGCTAAAGGGCGAATTTATGAGTGACAACGAAATAGAGTTAGACTTTAGTAGGCTATCATTAGCGGGTGAACCCTTACCAAACACTATGTTGTCTGTAGCACAGGTTAAAGAGCTGATCCAGCTTGAATTGAGAAACCAAAAGGCGGAATTTGATAGGGAACTTGAAAATGTTAGAGAAAAATTAACTAAGGCATCGGGGAGTGTAAATGTAAAAAAATTCGAGAACGTAAAGATATTGCCTGGGGTAAAGTGTGAAGAGAGTCAAGACCTTAACAGAATTTCATGGGCAATTGGAGACATATGTTTCATGACGAGAAGCCGCACACAATGCCTATGAAATTTTCAAAGCTTTTGATGGAAGTTCAAAACACTTTCAAGCTGTAGCCATTATTCGTAATAAAGTTCTTGGCGCAGCTAATTCAGTTTTATCCTCTTTTAGCACTGTTTTGAACTTTGAGGCAATCATAGCAAAATTGGATTTTACTTATGCCGACAAGCGTCCTGTTTACTTTGTGGAACAAGAGCTCTCTACTTTGAAACAAGGTTCCCTATCAGTGATAGAGTTTTACGATGAGGTAGAAAAGAAGTTGACTTTGCTCACTAACAAAACAATAATGTCTTATAATGCGGATTTAGCAGAATCATGAATGAGAAGTATAGGGCGGATGCTCTTAGGGTATTTATACCCGAGCCGTTTGCGGCTCGTCCGGATGATTTGCCATCAGCATTAGCATTCAAAGGATCAACCATTTGGATCAGGACGTACTCGAATTACCGACTCCATCTGAGCCGTACTACGAATCATTGGTAGAAGAAACTGATGAAGTTAATTTTTTAGGGGAAAGTCACTCCTCTTCTGGATTCCCAGGACTATAGGAGGCCAACAGATTAGATTACTTATCGATACGGGGGCATCTAAGAATTATCTCAAGCCTTTTTCTGCCTTGAAAGATATCAAACCGGTCGATAAGGTCTTTGCGGTTAAGTCCATTCATGGCTTAGCAACAATTAAGAAGAAATGTAAGGTAAATATTTTTGGTAGGATAGCAGATTTTTACATATTGCCAATATTATCAACGTTTGATGGCATAGTGGGGTTGGATTTCTTGAAGGAAAATGGGGTGAAAATTGACCTTGCCAATGACACACTCATATGGGAATCGGGTTGTGAGAAGTTGCATTATGCTGAAAGTCATGATGTTGGCCATCTTCTTGGTCAGAAACAGTACCAGATGTTGTAATAGACTTCAGGAAATTAAATGAAAAAACAATTGCTGATGCGTACCCTATACCAGATATTGGGGTAATCCTCTCAAATTTAGGTAGGGCTCGATTTTTTACCACTCTTGATTTGAAATCCGGCTTTCACGAAATTATGTTGGCGGAGCGAGATCGAGAAAAAACTGCCTTTTCAATTTTTAATGGCAAGTATGAGTTTTGTCGGTTACCCTTTGGACTTAAAAATGCACCAAGCATTTTTCAAAGGGCAATCGATGATGTTCTCAGGGAACATATCGGAAGATATTGTTTCGTTTATATTGACGATGTAATAATTTTCTCTGAAGAGATAAATCAACATTTAAAACATGTTGAAGCTATTTTCAGCAGTCTTTTCTCTGCCAATATGCGAGTGTCTGTCGAGAAGTCTAAGTTTTTCAAGGAGGAATTAGACTATTTGGAATTTACGGTGTCCGCAAAAGGGATTAAGTCGTGTCCAGAGAAGGTGGAGGCAATAGTAAATTTCCAACAACCAACGAATTTGCACGGTCTGAGGTCCATCCTTGGAATGGCCGGTTATTATAGGTGCTTTATAAAGGATTACGCAAAGATAGCGGGTCCTTTGACTAATATCCTTAGAGGTGAAAATGGTAGGGTACCGGCGTCGCAATCAAAGAAGATACAATTATCTTTTGATGCGAAGCAGAGTGAGGCGTTTGAAAAATTGAAGCGAATACTAGTCTCAGATGATGTTATGTTAGCTTATCCGGATTTTCGTAAAAAGTTTGATCTCACGACAGATGCATCGTCTTATGCCCTAAGTGCTGTGCTGTCCCAAGAGGGTAGGCCTATTACCATGATATCAAGAACACTAGTAAAGAGGGAACAAAATTTCGCTTCCAACGAACGGGAATTATTGGCCATAGTTTGGGCCCTGAAAAAATTAAGGCATTATTTGTATGGGGCAAAATCTATAAATATTTTTACCGATCACCAACCACTTACATCGAAATCCCAATGCAAAAATAAAAAGGTGGAAGGCTTTTATTGAGGAGTATAACGCTAAGCTTCATTACAAGCCAGGAAAAGAATATTTCGTTGCTGATGCTCTATCCCGACAATGTATCAATGCTGTAGAACAGATATCAAACTCAAAAGTGGCAACTATACATAGTGAGGAATCCCTTGCTTACACGATTGAGTCAGTGGATAAGCCAGTAAACTGTTATGAGAATCAGTTGATACTGGAACAGGGGCAATTTCCATTGAAAAAAAACAATATTCTTTTTGGAAGTAAGTTGAGGCATTTTATTAAGTTTTCAACATTTGACGATTTGATGGGAACGCTCCAGGAGGCAATCAAACCAGGGGTGGTTAATGCTTTACATTGCGATTTGTCATTTTTAGCTCAAATTCAGCATAGATTGGTGGAAATGTTTCCTGCGACAAGATTCAGGTATGCGAAGACTTTCGTAACGGATATATTTGATGCCAGTGATCAACTGGAAATAATAAATCAAGAACATTGCATGGCTCACCGGGCGGCGCAGGAAAATGTAAAGCAAATCTTGGAGTTATGGTTCAATGACCTTTCAAACGGCACTTGCATGTGCCGTCGAATTATGTAATGATCCTGTTGGTACAGGTTCATTGCCCTTTTCTTACATAGCTAGATAAAAGCTTTTACAGATAAGATTATTACTGTCAAAGCTATTATCTAAAGCTTTGCAACGGCACTTGCATGTGCCTGAAAAGTATTTAAAGAGTCTTGTTAGTTTTAGTTAGTTAGTTAATTAGTGTCATCACTGGAGCAAGCAAATGCTACTCCAGTTGATTATAATTTAATAAATAAATTAATTTATATTGGTTACATGGTAGCTTAGAGACATTTTTAAAATCAGTCAGGCCGTCTTTTGTTAATTTGTAGATTCAATAATTCTTTGATATATTGTCAATGTTAAATAAAATGTATTTGTAATTAATTCGTCAGATTTTTCTTTAGAATTTCAAGTGCTGCGCAATAACTAATAAATTCCGGGCAGCATTAAAATAAAAAGAAATTGTAAATCAAAAATGGTAAAAATCGTTCAAATAATGGTCATAGAACAGGAAACGCAAGCTGATAGTGTTTGTTTTTGTGTGATGAATCCATTGAAGAAGAAGTCTCATGAGAGATCAAGGATTTCTTTGCGAAGAAATTTTAAATTCTCATTTGAATGTGATGTTCGTCTTATAGACACTTGACACTGCGAGTTTTGGTGTAGTGCTCACAGTGCATTTTGCGAGGTCTGAACAGCTATATTTCTTTTGGTTATACGTACAAATGGAACGTTGCGTGAAGGTTGTGCTAAGTTCCATCATAAAATTTGTAGATATAGAACAATTTCCAGTATATGCACATAATTTATAATTGCGCGCAGCAAAAAAAGTTGTTGTTGTTGCCGATTTGAACTCAAGTTCCGTTCGAGTTCAAATTACTTTAAACAGGCTATTAATCATTACAGGGATAGACAGAAAGTAATGAGGGCACCTAATTTTGTGACCAAATAAATTCTGCCATGAATTATGATTCTTCCATTGAATATGAGAATGATCCTGTCGTTTCAATCGGTGCAATGTTGGTTATCTGCGAATATTGCTCTGCTTTGAAATGGAAGGATGAATCTAAAGGCCTTTATTGATTACAAGGGAGGTGTGCATTGTTGTTCCTTTGGTAAGTTATTTGAATTATTTTTGTGTCTACCCATTTGTCCTAAATAAAAGGCAGGGGGAAGCAAGAATGAAACACCAAAAATGATACTCAACTTATTAATAGTGATGGTGCGAATCCGTTACTTCAGGTATGACCCAATCGCATTCTACTGAAAGCGAAGAATATCTCTTTTTGCTTGATTTTCTATTAATGATCGTACTACCGACACAAGTTCGAGGCATTTGCTTGGCCGTGTGACGCCGGGCCGGGTATTATAGTAAACAGAGGTCGCAACCTGCAACACTTCCATGTTGTCTTCCGCACACAATGGAAAAGGTAGGAAAAAAAAACGCGTTGAATAATGTTTTCGTTCTTTTCTGTTTTCGTACAACCTGAGCCAATTTTTTTATTTTTTTTTCATCAATGTCTCCCACGGACACACCATGAAAAAAAATTAAAACTGTTTCTGCGTATTATGAATTTGCATGAATGGTTGCTGAGATCGCTTTTCTCTCTCACTTTGTTGTGAAAACTGATATTATTCAACAACATTTTGTGTGTATTCTCGGGATACATAATATGCAATGTATGCGCGTATGTGTGTGTGCTTCCATTGACTTATACTGTCTATTCCTTGCTCAATATTGTTTCTACCTAACTCAGGGCCTCTCTCGCTTCGACACACTCAAGTCACTTTATACCACAACAACAAGAAAGGCCATTCTACATTCCAATTGCTTCGTTCTGGACTTATAGCAACCCTAATTTTTTATTTAATTGATTCTGACAAATTTCTGACAGCTTAAAAACAAACTTAAGGAAGGAAATTAAAATAATATTATTTAAAATAGAGCTTAAAAAATTTTTTGAGTTATTTCATCCGTTTCTAACCCGGTGGAGAATTATTTGGAAAGTGCCTAACTATGCTCCTACACACAGTCACGTATGGTCAGTGACATAAAATCGAGCTGCATCGGTGTACCAATTAGCGACGTCTTATCCATCTAGTCGTAGGTTGTTCCAACTCCCAAAGGCAACGATGATGTTAAGCGCAGAGTACGAGATCTTAAGCGAGAGGACGTGATAGATTATAATAAAGAGTGCATAAAACTCGGAGGAGATCATATAAGGCATAGTCAGTTGTGCATGTACCTAAGGGAAGGAAATTTATAGTTGTAATATTGGGAAAACAGAATCTAAGCTGTCTCAAACCCACTGGTGAATAAACAATACCTGTAAAAAGCTTGTCACGATAGGTTATAAATAGAGTTATTCGGCAATTTCTTAACGATGAAAGATATATAAGAAGAAGCCTGCTAAAGTATGATGACAAACCTTCGCTGGCTGGTGGTGAAGGGATCACTAAATTATCTAGTATATCTTTAAAAAAGCCATAATAATTGTTAGCCTTAATAATAGTTTAAGAAATATGATGGTTTAAATTTAGTTTTGGTTTAAAAATGATTCCAAGGTCATTGAAAGTAAAAACGCACGCCAATGGTTAGGTTTCTATCGTATAATCGTGGTGAGTCAGATGTAATTTTCGTTAGCTCCGTTTTTCATATTATATTTTTGTTCTTGTTTTCTAAAATATTTAATATCATTATTTTTTAAAATAGTGCATTCGCCGGATCGTATAGTTGGGAATAATTAAGTTTTTTAAGTTTAATTGGTTTGCAAAATTAATAAACAATTTGTTCTTTCTGTGGCGTCAGTGCATTTTATTACTGTTTTTTATACTCTATTTTTTACTTTTTTTTGTAATTAAGACTTCAAGCCAAACTTTTTTACACGGACTTTTTTACACTATTATGAATAACAAGGTTTACAATTTAGACGAATACAGTTTTTTTTTACATGAAAGAAAAAGAAAAAAAAATTTAAGGCTATTTTTTCCAGTGTTTTAAAGCAAATTCGTGAATGTATGTATATATACGAAAAAAAAATACAATTAGGGGAATGTCCGAATAATGATTTATACGTTTTTTCTTTATCTCGTTGTTTCTCAAATTGAATTTCGCGTTGAAATGCTCAGTTCGAAGACAACAACAATTGTATTTTTTATTACAAATAAATGTAAAATTGTTTAAAGAAAATACTTCAAAGAGACAAACAAATTCTCTAGAGACTAAAATAAAAAATCTTAGACTGTCTAACTGTCTAGAGGTGAAGATCCCACATCTGTTGGCAAAGAGTTTGGATTAAATGAAGCGACTATAAGAACAATCAGAAAAAATGAGGATTCCATTCGACAATCAACAATTTTTGGATCTAAGCTCAGTTCCAAAGCATCTTCATATAGTCGAAATCCTATCTTGGAGAAAACGTAAAAACTATTGGTCTTCTGGATAGAAGATTTACTAAAAAAAAAAGAATACCTATCGATGTGAAAATTATAAAAGAGAAATCACTTAGAATATACAGCCGACTTCAGGAATTGGAGCCATCAACAAGTCTGCTAGTATTTAATGCAAGTGATGGAGGGCTGACAGGTTTTCTTAAAAAGCACGCATTTCATAATGTAAACATAAAAGGAGAAGTTGCTTCAGCAGACGAAAAAAGCTGCAAAAAGCTTTCCGGATGAACTAGCAAAAATAATTGAACAGGCCGGTTATAATCCCGATCAAATATTTAATACATACGAAACGGAATTATTCTGGAAGAAAATGCCTACAAGAACTTATATAGCAAAGTCTGAAAAAATCAGTTTTCAGTTCATTTGATGGCGAATAAAAAGGCATGGATGACGGCTGATCTATTTACAAATTGGTTGAAAAACTGCTTTGTTTCTGAAGTCCAGAAATATATGGAACAAAAAGGTTTGGAATTCAAATAATTTTGTTCTTTGATAAAACCACCCATTGCTGGATCATCCACATATTAAAAAATTTAATGGTTGTGGAAGCATGGAAAAAGATTACGATTCTGGATTGTATTACACATGCTTCTTTTGCCATCAAACAGTTGCCCCAATCCACCTTAAATGCTTGTTGGAAAAAACTTTCGCCGTTTTGATGCACAAAAATCAGATGTTTGCTCTGAAATTATAGCTATATCATATTGAAACGACTGACATCGACGAATTGATGCAAGAAAGCCCTTTGGATGAGGACGATTTGATTGATGTCATGAGAGTTGATGATAACATAGAAGCCGATAATGACGAAGTAGGTGAAGTTAAGTTTTTAAATTAGCGAAGACTTGAAATTTGCTACAAACATGGAATAACACTTTCTTACTTAGGATTATGACAAGGAGCGTGCTTTAAAATTTCATCGCAATCTTTAGTTTTGTGTAGCTGGATTTCAAGAAAGATAAGGAACTTAAAAAACCAAAAAAACAGCTGCTAATAACAAACTATAACAAAAAAAACCAACAACGACCTCTAACAATAGAAATTCTTCATTTCAATCAAAGCCGACAGTTGTGGAAGAATTTGATGTATCTTCAGGTGACGATGGTCCAGCCCATAATAAACGTGCAGGCTTGCTTCAAGTAGCGATGAATAGTTGCGAAATCGACTTTTATTTCTTATTAAAATTTAAATTTTTATGATACACCTATTTTTACTGCAAAATATTTTTTTTTTTTAATAAAAATTAATTATTTCTTGTTTTTGGGGAAAATATATATAGTTTTTCCATACACACGATTTTTTAAAGTTTTGGAACATATCCCCAAATTTACCATATGTATATTTTTACTCGCCTTTTTTTGCATGATTTTCTAAGGAACGTATCTACCGTGTAAAGAAAGAGCTGGGCGTATATTGCATCTACTTAGGTCAAATGTGAAGGTTACGGTACAAAAATTCAATTTTTCACAAACTAGTGCTATCTCGTCGTTCAAAAAACCGTGTCTCCTGAAGCGCTTCATTTTCAAATTTTTAGAGGACTATTGTTTCAGCTGAACAAATTTTATAGGGATAGTTTTTCTTTTGAGGCTGATATCATAGCTTTTTCTGAGACATGGCTTACATATAATTCTCTCAGTAATGAAATTCTCGGAAATCATTTTGTAATTTATAGATATGATCGCCTGAAGCGTCGAGGTGGTGGTGTTCTTATTGCAATAAAATCAAATCTACGCTCCGAATTACTTCCAGCTGTTTTGTCAGCTGATATTGATATTAGTGTCAAATTAGTCTTTCAATTTGTCACGATTCTTGTTACGTGCTCATATATTCCTCCTGGCTCATTCGCAGCGCTTAATTTCATCATCCTTCGTTGCCTTCGGTACATACTACAGGCTAGATTACAACATCATTTTTTCACCAGTTCGATTAATGTTGCTGACCACAGTTGGTTGTGAGTAGAGGCATAGCTTGTAAATAAATTTCCCCTTCGAGTCAGAAACGGATAGATTAAAATAGGAATAAATGCATTTCGACTAATTTCAATTTTTATTTTACTTGCATGATTTTAGATTTCGTTATTAATTAAAGAAATTAAAAGCTAGGTAATTTTTATTACATTATTACTATGATTATGTATAGCCTTTGGATTATTTTCATCTTTTATCTTACTTGTCCTTTACAAAGTTTTTTTTCCTCTTTGTTAATTACATAAATTAGTTTTTAGGCTTTTTTTTTTTTTTTTTTTATGATTATAATTATAATTATTACTTTCGTTATTTGTTTTTTAATAATAATAATAATTAGTAATAATTGATTAATTGAATTAAGCCTTATTCTAAATGTTTCTATATAATTTCCTACTTTAAGTTTTATTTCATTTACAGTACTTTGTCATAAACAATTAAATAAAGAAATAAATACAATTTTTTTTATTTCGATGTTTTGTTTTAAATATTACTAATAATTGGTGATCATTAAATTAAGCCTTATTTCAAATGTTTTTTTTTATTTTAATCTTCTACTTTTTGTTTTGTATTATTTTCCATGAACTCTTATAGATCCGCAGGATGAGTACAATACCAGAGCCTTCTTATTCGCTCCTTATCTCATCTCCCATAACGCACATACCACTAGGTGATGTTCGCGAGCAGACAAGAAATATTAAAACTAACAAATCTCCTGGTTACAATGGTGTTGATGGTAAGGTGGCTAAAGCCTTACCTAATCAAGGCATCCTTTTTCTTGTTCTGATCTTCAATTCAATCATTCGTCTTCATCATTTTCCTTCGCAATGGAAGTGTGCGGTTATTGTTATGGTGGCCAAACCTGGCAAATCGGAAAGTAACGTCAAGTCGTACAGACCTATAAGTTTGCAGCCAGTACTTTCCAAGGTATTTGAAAGAATACTTCTTGGTAGATTGATGGTTGCACTGGGCGACAGGTGTGCTATCCCAAATCACCAGTTTGAATTTAGACATGGAGCCATTAAGCAGATTCGCCCTATTGTCAATGCCATCTTAAAGGCTTTTGAAAAGAAAATGTACTGTTCAGCTGTGTTCCTTGATTTAGAGCTTTTGATCAGGAATGGCATGATGGACTGCTTTGAAAAATTAAGTCTTTCCTCCCCTGCACAATTATTATTGAAGTTTATGATGTTAAGTTTTCAAACCGTAAAATTCAAGCTAGTGTTCCGCAGGGCAATGTCCTAGGGCCAGTACCCTACACTTTATTTACACGCGATATGCCAACGCCAACTGCTGAAAACACCCTTGCTACTACTTATGCGGATGACACAGTATTCTTACTTCATGCAATCTAGCTGCTGCCACCTCCAAAAATCACTTGATTAACTTGAAGCTTGGTCTAGGCGTTGGAATATTGGAGTTAATACTGCTAAACTCCAGCACTGCTGCTTTACGCTAAGATATAAATACTGTCTACTGGTCCCGCTTTATAACACTCAAGTCTCCCAAAAAACATCTGTTAAATACTTAGGCATGATCGCCGTCTGACGTGTACAAAGCATGTGAACATGATTGCAGCTACTTGCAGAAACAATCTGAGCAAGCTAAAGTGGCTCATACGATCCGGCAGTACTTTGAACCTGCCTGCCAAGGTTACATTGCATATGGCCATTGTTGTACCATCATATAATTAAGTCATTCAGCTCTGGAGGCTTGCCGCAAAGATAACAATTAACATAATCCAAGTCATGCAGAACAAAACTCTGCTTTACATTACGGGTGCTCCCTAGTAAGTAAGGAGAACATCTATACATCGTGACCTTGGGATTCCAACAGTTATTGAGCAAATTAACCGTCATACTAATCGATACAATGACGCACTGAATGTGCATGTCACTCGTATAGCTTTAACTCTAACTATAAATAACTGCCCGAGAAGGTTGAAAAGACTCCACCTTTGAGACCTATTACACAGAGCTATTAATTAAATATTTGTTATCTTAAATTTAGTCTCTCTGCCAATGTTCCAAAACTATTTCTTATAATCGATCTATTAACGGTTGATTGGAATTCTAATTAAATGATCTAAAAAAAAAAATAGATTACTTAAAGTTGACAATAGAGTCAAAATCAATTACATAAAAAAATATATAAGAAGATAAATGAGGCTTCAATAATAGGCCAAAATGGGTTCTTTGAGGGATACCGGAAGTGACATCCACTGGACTGGAATGAATGGAATTTAATAACAGTCGTAGAAATTATTTTTTATATAACAATAAATCCAATAAACAACATGTAGTGGGAAACCTAACAGGTCCAGCTTAAGTAAAAAGAAATCATGATTTACGGAATAAATAGCTTTGCTGAAGTCTGTGTAAATGACAACAGTTAACATTTTTCAGTAAAACCAAGATTTATTAAAGATGTTAATTGAAGCATGATTGTGTTTAGTTGATGAATGCTCTTTCATAAAATCGTGTTAACACGGAGAAATATGAGATTTACAGTGTCTATAAAGGGTTAAAGTGATAGTTTATTCAAACAGCTTTGGAATTGATGAAAGTTTTGCAATACCTCTGCAATTGGATATGTCAGCTTTGTTATCCTTTTTATGTAAGAGAACAATAAAGAACTCCTTCCAGATAGAAGGAGAAGATAAGATACGCTCTGAAGTGGTAAATTGAATAGTTTCAGAAGCGGCTTACTTAGATACTCAGCACAGTTGACAACTGAGTATATTGTTTGTACAGTGTGAGGAAGTGGATTTCAACGATTTTAAAATTATGAGAAGCCAATTCTCCAATATGATTACATTTCACACACATCACCTCCAGTAGAACTGGCCCAATGCTATTTTCAGAGATTTAATGTCTTAGCCAAGCGTTAGAATATTAGAAAAAATAGTATCATACCTCAGGTTGACCAAGATCGATACCTTAGTCTGATCCTGGACAAGCGTTTAACTTGGTGCACACATGAAAATGATGTAACTGCGTGGCTTATATGTGCGAAAAGCGAAATTTAGATCAACAAAAACTGCTTATAGACAGACAAGTAGTGGCACCCCCTTTGAAGGTTTACTTCATCGGCAGTCCCGCAAGATCCTAGTACACTTCTAAAATTTTACCGACTAATTCTTTTTCTTATTGTATTGCTTTTCATTTCAAATAAACGCAGAACAACAAAAATAAAACAAAAAAAAAAAAACGCTTTTGACTATACCTTATAACAATAAAGTACCAAGAATTTGTCATTTAAATTGCCCGCGTTAAGTATTTTATATGTTTTTTTTTCTTTATGCTAGTAAGACTGTTCTTAATTACTATGCCAAAAATGAGCGCGATCTGTCTAAGTAGACTGCATCAAACAAAATTCTAGTGAAGTGGAGTGATTAAACCAGCTGTTGTAAACAAACTGGTTGACAGATCGCGCTCATTTTTGGCATAGTAATTAAGGACAGTCCTACTAATAACATACAGAAAAAAAACCTAAAATATATTTAACGCGGGCAATTTAAATGACAAATTCCGGGTATTTTATTGTCAGAAGGTATGTCTTCCAAATTTGGAGAGAGACTGTTCATTAACATATCAGGAAAATACAAGCAATGCAAAATAAAGCACTATGACGTATAACGAGTGCACCATAGTTCTTCAAAAATATTACCTTAAATCAATTTCTTTAGTATCCGTTAAAAAGATCGATTGTAGAAAACGGTAAAAACATGATAGCACAGTTCTTAATACTCACAAAACTGTGAACAAAAGCGCTCCGTAACAATGCTGTGCAAACTGTGCGAAGTGCATATTGGAGCACACATTTGTAAGGGAACGCCTCCAATTTTCAACTTTATTTAGTATTTGTTGTTGTAGCCATAATAGAACTACACAATCTGAGAAAATTTCAACCTTCTACCTATTACCGTGGTTTTCCGAACCGCACCAAATTTCACAGAAACACTCTACAGACCCTCGAAATTTACATTAAAATCGATTTATCAATATCCCATAAAAATATTAGTTGTCTGGTCAGACCATGGTGTACGGAATTCTGGTTTCTACAAGAAAGTTAAATAACTAATATGTAATGTTTTAACAAAAATGTGCCAATTCATGGAAAAGGTAAACCTTACGAAACCAAACCCATTTTCTTTTCCAAACTAAGTTTTGCTCCCTAATTCCACTATAATTTCCATATTTTTTGTACATCTGAGTGACCATTCTATTTTCAAAGCTTCGCACAAATTCTATTGCAGCTGAGGTATAAACGACGTAAATGTTGAAATGCAGTATGAATAATGGTTCTTCCCTGAACATTATCCAATTAACAACGTAATATTTTTGTATGTTCAATCACAAGAGTGTAGTTAACTCCGTTATAAACAATTTTTATAAATTACCTTCTACCTATAATGAATTTATTCAAATGCAACGTACATATGTACAATTTTTGGAAAAATGGTTTTGACTAACAAAAAATCGCGCATTTGTATACTCTTGATGCAGTGAATAGTATTATAAGTTTGTCATGAAGTTTGTAACGGACAGGAGCAGACATCGGAGACCACATAAAATATATACGCATGGCATTAAAAGGAGCTTTCATCAGTCCACGATACTTGGCCCAAAATGATGAAGGCTTGTGTATAAATTGTTTGGCATATTCCAGACGTTCCAGCTTGTTTTTTCCTGAAATTTTATGGTATTGGTCTGCCCATTTGGGTAGCAAAAATTGCTTCTTTAAATGATTTCTGATAGTTTTCTCACAAATTTCTGTTTCTTCAATTCAATTGATCCATATTTTGGGGTTCGTAGCAGATTGTCTTTAAATTCTCCCACAAATATACGGTCTTTTCTTTTGCTTGTCTTGAGTGGTATTCCTGAACGTGGAAATTTATTTGTGGATTTGATTTTTTTTTTTGCTTATTAATTTGATAATAAATTGTTTGACGAGGCACTTTGTAACGGTTGCCTAAGTTTTCAACAGAATTACCCGCGTTATACTTGATCCCCATTTCATTTCTTATAACCTACCTTATTTCTGACGTTTTCCATTTAACAATTTAAGTTAATGAAAGTCTTTCAAATTAATAATACTGTATTAAAACAAAGACTTTAATGCGTTGAGCTCAGCTTCGATCGCACCCGCAAAAAAAAAAAAAGCAAGAAAGATTGTTATGTCAAAATACTTTTTTCCAGTAAGTTTTAGCTCAGTTCTAACATTGCATGTGGTAGAAAATGAATGGATGAAGTAATAAACAAAATAAACATTATTCATACTAAAATGATTTCAAAAATTAGTTTTTCACCTCTATAAATGTTATGGGAACAAGTAAAACCACTTTTTACTGGCCGCACAGTCACAGGGAGCGAAATAGAGGGGATATCAAAAAACCAGCCATACTAAAATACTCGCCGACAATGTTGCTAGCTCTATTACTATTTGCTTTTGTAGCCATCCTTCTTAACTCATTCCAACTTTCGCTCTGTTCTTTCTTTGCCTTTTCGTAGAACCTTTCTGATCCGATTTATTTAAATCTCAACCGACACTCTCGCTCTCATACCAAATACACTGATTTCATTTCACAAGCAATGTAACAACAACGCTCGTATGTATGCAACAATATGTATATAAAGGAGTTAGGGAAAATACTTAAATGATCAAAGTCGACTTGAAAAGATTTACTACCCTTAACTTGCCAATTTATTGTTCGTTCCTTACACAAATGTACATCAACAGATGAAAAGATACAGATCTATGTACAATATCTGCCTCCCCCGTATATTATACATAGTTGAATAGCTTAAACAAGATGACAACTTAACAACTTAACGCTTTGCAGACCATTAAATGCAGATAAATATAGAGGGACGGAGATTCTCTTGTTTTTGCCCTTCTTTTCACTATACATATGTGTTTTAACGCCCTTTTCTAAGGGGATTATTATTGTTATTGTATTATTTTGTGTACATAATTTGATTTGTTTCTATTTCTATTATTCTATTGTTGTTGTTAATTTTTTTTTTTTAAATTAAATATTGGAAATACTAAGGTTGATTTGAATACACTTCAAAACATAAGTGTGTAATGAGATTGTAATGTATAAAACTGTACTAAATTTTTTCTTTTGATTCCACAGACTGCATTAAAAAAGCTTTATCACATCACAATTTTCACAAAATTGTGTTAAATCGATTTGTATCTTGTTTTTTTAGGGTTCCGGACCCAAAGGGCACCTAAGGGAATATGTAGTTCTATCGGGGCTACAGCAACAAATACTAAAACTAACATAAAACTAGTAAGAACGTTATCTTCGACTATGCCGAACATGAAATACTCTTCACGGGACGCAGTGAATGTTTCATTGTAGTATTCAAATGGGTGGTTTGTATGGGAGGTACCTGTACTGGAAACTGATAGTGTCTAAGTTTCAGTTCGATAGGACAAAAAATAAAAAAGTTTTTCTAATAAGAACATGATTTCAAATGAGTGGTTTGTATGGGAGGTACCCCCCTAGTGGTCCGATTCGGGTGGTTCCGACAAATGAACTGCGTTTGGTAAAAAGAAAGGTTCGTGCAAAATTTCAGCTCTCTAGCTCAAAAACTAAGGGACTAGTTTGCATACAGACGGGCATGGCTTAATCAATTCGTCTAATCGAGCTGATCAAGAATATAATATATATATATATTATATATTGTACTTTATGTGGTTTTTTTTGTCTCCTTCTTCCTGTTATAATACTATTCATTTCCGTGAAGAGTATAATTAAAATTTTAAAGAATGGGTTTGCATGGAAGCTATACGATTCAGTAACCCTACGTTTTTGAAATATGCATGGTTTTTGAAATATTGGGTGTGTGTAAAACTTTTGTCGTTTTTTTTTTTTTTCAATAGATGGCTTTAGTCTCAATTTCAAATGGGTGATGGCCGAACATATTAAACATAATGTCATATTATGTTTAACCATGGAAAGTAAATGTAAGCACCTTCGGCATAATTTGATTTTTTACTTTCGGTAAGGGAAGCATGCAAACCAATCAAAAAAAAAAAAAGTGTGTGACGTTTACGGGAAAGATGCAATAAGTGAATGCCAATGCCAGCGCTGCAGCGCGCTGGTTTGAAAAATTCCGTTCCGGAGATTTGGAGCTTAATTATGCTGCACGCACTGGTCAGCCATTGGAAGCTGATGACGACGAAATCTAGGCAATGATTATTGAAAATCGCCGTTATTCAACACAAGAGATTACAAAAAGGCTTAATGAATCATGCTGCCACGGAAAAAAACCATCAATTCGGATATGTGCTGTCATCAGCTATCCGAATTGGACAAAATAATCAAAAAGACGCACCCCGGACTACCCAATCAGAAAGGTGTCATTTTGCACCATGACAACGCTCGAGCGCATACATCTTAGGCCACTCGGCAAAAATTATCGGAGTTGAATTTTGAAGTGATGGCGTATCCATCGTATAGCCCCGACCTTGCACCTTCTGATTTCCATTTATTCTCTTCAAAACTTTTTTGGTGGTAAAATAGTTAATTCTAATGAGGCTGTCAGAAACCACTAGACACAATTTTTTGCTCATAAGAATCAGAAGTTCTACGAGGACGGAGTAATGAAACAAAACGGCCAATACTGTAATTGTTGCGACGCAAATCCCCGCTGGCAACACTTTTTTTTTTTTCTTTTTTTTTTTTTTTTTTGTTGTTCCCGATTGGATATGTACTATTGTTTTTCTACATCTTATATCTTAAATATAAAAGAAAACACTAAGTACACTTTTAACAATAAGAGGGGAAAAGGCAGTGGACAATATCGAACATTTTCGAATTGTCTCTTGAATAATGATACTGGGTGTCTTTGGCGTCATTTTTGAGAGCTACTTGCGGCAGGCCAACAACCGCAAT
>JBAMAW010000184.1:0-35647 GCA_037043295.1 Amiota minor | reverse complement strand
TGGAAAATAAAAGTAAATAAACACTTTTATCAGCCAAGACAATTAAATATAAAAGGTACTGACATTCCATTAATTAATCCATCCATTAATTAATGTGGCAAAGTACCTGGGCATGCATATTGATAGTAAACTGACGTGGAAATATCATATCCAGAAAAAGAGAGATCAACTCATATTAAAATTTAAGCAGCTATACCCGCTTCTTAACAGTAGATCTAAGTTGACAACCAATGGGAAATTAGTAATATACAATATGTAATGAAGCGTATATGGACGTACGGCATGCAATTTCATTTGAAACGAAATTTTTCTGCCTTACTACAAACACTCGATTTGATATGTAGGATTGCAGGACTCTATGCATATTTTGAGGTAGTAAACATTTCATTTTGTAAATCAAACCATCATGCCATACTCGATCAAACGCTTGTACATAAAGGAATACTGCTGAGCAATATTCTCGCAGTTCAAAGGCAGTTCTTACTCCGAAGTAACTCTTTTGACTTGCTCACTCGTTCCATGTTTTGCTCGAAAACCAAATTGATGATCTGGGATTGTACAATTTATTTGTAAATGGTGATTGAGTTTGGCATTAAGAACCTTCTCAAATAGCTTAGAAAGACATGGAAGCAGGAAGCAGACTTATAGGTCTTTATGAAGAAGGACATGTTCTATCCTTCCCGAGCTTTGGAACCATCATGATAACCGATTTTTTCCATTGCTTTGGAAAGTATCCAATTCGAATGGTAGCATTGAAAAGACACGAGAGAAATACTATTGCTGAGTTTGGAAGTTCAGTTATCAATTTTTGGCACGATTCTATCATAACCAGCAGATTTTGTGGGCTTCACTTGAGTCCTTATACTAGATACAATTTCACTTGAGCTTGTTTTTAATGGATTTGTGATTGTCTGGTGAGGAAGCACAAATTTGTTAGAAGGTAGATTAGGTTGAAACACGTGCTCCAGATGATTGGCAATTACATTAGTCTTCTCTTCATCAGACCGTGCCCAACTTCCGGTTCTGTCTCTAATAGGTGAATCCAGTAACACAGGAGTTTTTAGCGATTTTCGTGCTTTCCAAAGTGAAAATCTAGTGTTTGTGGGTGAGAGGTTATAGATATAGCGCCTTTGTGCCTCGAGCTGGTCGCTTAAAAGTGCTTTGGCTAGTTTTTTTGTTGCATTTTTAAGCCTTTGTTTAGCTGTAAGAGATCTGTGCTGTTGCCATTTTTTTCTCTATCGTCGTTTAGTAGCAACCAGTTCTTCAATTTTCCTATTTGAGAAAAATTTTCTCCTGAACTTGTGAGCAACAATCGCAGGCGTTGATACCTCAGCTGCAGCTACCAATATGACACTTAACTCATTTGTCGATATCACTTTCAGAGTTAATCGCAAGAGCAATTTCTATGTTATATTTTATATTGCAACCAATTAGTTTTATTAGATACTAGCGTTAACCGGCGTGCGTTGCTACACCCCCTATGCGTTAATTGGTTGTTTCTTATAAAAAGCTTTGTTGTAAAATGTGTAATTAATAATTCACAATATATTTTAATATTCTATTATAACCTAAGCAACTTTAAGAATCATTTGTTCTTTTAAAAAAAAATCGGTTCAGTATATTTTGCACCAAATAAAAAAAAAATTTGAAAATGGCAGAAAACTATCTATATCTGGACAACAGCGCTACCTACCGGATCCAAATGTAGTAAAGAACCTGGCTGTAACTCCATGAGTAAAACAAAAAAAAACAAAATCATCGAAATTGGTCCAGCCGTTCTCGAGTTTTGCGGGGTCATACTATTTTTTGAGTGCATTTTCATATATATAGATGATGAGATGAAGGGAGAATTTCTTCTAATTTGACTTTTCCTTATAAGCAACACATGCCTTTCGATTCGTCTTTGAATTTCAATGCCAAGCAATGTTCACACACTACTGATATAGTATCTATTGATACTATACGATCGTCCTTGTAAGAAATCGAAGGATCGTAATTCATGGCACAATTTTCTTTATTTACCCATGAATTAGTAACTCGTGCTGATGACTCTCTCTCTCTCTCTCTCAGCTATACCTAGCCTGACTGTGCGAGGCGAGCCTCACGTTCCGTTGACGATTCTTCATCTCTTGCTGAACGTAATCTTTTGGCATTCACTGTACTACGACCTATGTTCGAACGACGACGTCTTCCAGACATGACTTTATAATTTCTTGATAGTAATAATCATGAATTATAACAATATGCTTACTACATTAATTTTAAAGATAGGCATATAGGTATATGTATAGTGAAAATAACAGTATTTCTGCACTATTTAATGGATGTTATTATAAATATTTTAAATATAAACCTTCCTCTTCAATCACTCTATCTATTAAAAAAAACCGCATCAAAATAGGTTGCGTATTTTTAAAGATTGAAGCGGTTATAGGAAAAAAGCGACTTTGTTTTATAATATGTATAGATATAGATATAGATGTGCGTTACAGAGTTAAATGATCTACTTTTGTCAGAAAGTCTGATGAAAAACATAGAACCAATATTCCGAATTTCAATTTAATTATAAGTTGTAAGTCGTCTTATATGGACATACACACCAATTACACTAGAGGGATTGGCGTTAATATTTCTAAAATAGACGGAAATGCGTTGTTCGTTGCAATCCCGAAAATGTGGAAATACATTGCAGTTACCACAATTTTTATTTGAAAATTTAATCAAAGTTCTGAAATACTCCAAAAAAGATTTGGCGAAGAATTTGATGGTATACCTGTGATACCAAGTAGAGTCTTCCATATTAACTTTGCAAATGATAAAAATCTACCTTTCCTTGAATTTTTGAATCAAGCATTAAGTTTGACTCTATGTCCAATGATCGAAAACTGTACTACAAAGCATAAAACGACGATAAAAAAAAAAATCTCATCGATATTTATATAAATGCCAATCAAACATTTTTGTTTCTAACTTCAGTTATTGTATCCGACGGCCTCCTCCTGATGGAGCCTAGCAAAGAAATTTGAAAAAAAAAAACATTTTTTCTAAAGTTTTCTTATTAGTATAGAGTGGTCTAGCAATACCGCGCAAGTTACCGAATCACCCCCACACACACACAAATTATAAACAAATCCAATATGCTCGGGATCACGATAGTTCCGTTATCCACAAATCTCATTATTGCTCATTCCCTTTTGTGCGAGTCATACGCACATATTGGCGACACGAGGTCTATCTATTAAAAAAAACCGCATCAAAATAGGTTGCGTATTTTTAAAGATTGAAGCGGTTATAGGAAAAAAGCGACTTTGTTTTATAATATGTATAGATAAATCTATAAGGGCGATCCTCAAATATTGGAAAATCGAGTAAAATGATTTTAATGGGGGAGTGATCGGATGAAAGTTCATAATGCTGCTGATCAATTATGGTGGATTAACTTATCCAAAATTATCATTTGGATTTTCATGATCTCGTGGAAAAGTTTTCCATCATATAGATTGTTTGATGCATTTACACGCTTGTGCATTTACACTTTTGTGGGGTTCCTCCACAGTTACCCTACGATGAAGCAAATATTTAAGGTTGTAGATGGGGTGCACTTCTTTTTTCTTTAAATGCTGCAACTTTGGGGTCAACTCAATTTTGTACAATGGCTGTGGTATTTTATTTTTATTAAAGATATTGATCACCATATTGACCTCAAACCTTTTTTTCTTTCAGGGCACTCTCTTTATAATCAACAGAGGGTTTAATGCCCTTAATTACAACTACCAGCCCATGCCGCTTTTGAGCTGATAGTTATAATACTTTCTTTTAGTTTCCCTAAGGTAATTGGTTACAGAACTGTAGTTTGCTTCCGGTTAAATATTGACCTTAACTTCTTCCTTGGTAATGGGGAAAATAAAGAACTATGTTTTGGAAAGCATCTACAAGCCTATTCGAGCTTTCTTCACCAATATGTATTGGAGAAGGTTTTGCTGGTTTAGGTTTTAATGAGTTTTCGTTATCGTTTTTAGTAGGTTCCTTTTCAGCAAGTAGTTGATACCTATTACTTTCCAAAAGCGTTTACTTTGCATTTTTGATTTTATGCGGGCTTAGTTTACGTTTATTGTGGAATTGTATGTAGCGGTCAATGCATGTTTGCACTGCCGCTTTATTTCCAGGGTCCTATTTTGCATGCGCTGTTTTTGACTAACTGCTGGTGTTACAGTTGTCTTTTCGATTGCTTTAGCTTGCGAAACAGAATTTTTTCTATTGCTTGCTTGTACTGACATTGGGTTGTTACTATCGGTATTAAATGTGTGAGTGTTTGTTGCTGTTACAGTAACTGCATGTGATGACGCAATCGAAGCAGTAACTGAGAACACTGTTGTTGTTCCTGAAACTGCACTAGTAAAAGTTGAGCTTTGTGTTGTGTTTGTTGCAGTGTTAAACACAGTTGCTTCTGGGTTTGAATGAAAAGGTGGTTGAGGGGAAGGGCACACTTTTAAGAAAATGTTTTTAATTTCGTCAGACCCTGGGGATTTCTTGGACTTGAGAATTTTTAAGATCGTAGCCAAATCTGAACTTTTTATAAAGTATGATTCACCCGCAGTGGGGAATGATGAATCGATTGCATTACAATTGCATTACAATAGGTTCGGCTTGGAAATGGATTGCTGGTAGTCCTGACCATGACGACTTAGAAATCCTTACTAATACATACTGTCAATAAAGTAATAAATAATAATAACCAACAATTAGTAATAAATAAAAATCTAATAGAACAAATATTGGGACTATGCATTAATTTTAAAGGTTGCACACAGATGGCGTTATTTACAACAGTATCGCATCTGGCAATACTGTAACTATATTCATGTCAAAGCCTCATCATTAGGCTTTGTTTACCAGTATCTGTCATTTCGCTGAAGTGTACACAACATAGTTTTTTTGTGCTCCGAGTATGTCAACTTTCGTGCCGTCAAAACGCAATTTGCGGGAAGCCTTGCTTTTTTGTTTCAATTTGAAGAAAAATACCACCCCAGCCCGTCAATTGCTGTTGGATGCCTACCCGAACCATACTCCATCGATTTCAACCTGTGAGTACTGGTTTCGACGCTTCAAAAGTGGTGTTTTTGATACCGAGGACAAGGAGCGACCTGGCCAGCCCAAAAGGTTCGAAGACGCAGAATTGGAGGCATTGCTGGACCAAGACCCGTGCCAAACGCAAGAAGAGCTCGCCGAAACGTTGGACGTTGACCAAGCAACCATTTCCAGACATCTCAAAGCGATGGGAATGATCCAAAAGCAAGGTAATTGGGTGCCATACGAGTTGAAGCCGAGAGACGTCGAACGCCGATTTTTCACGTGCGAATTGCTGCTTGAACGACTTGGCCGGAAGGGTTTTTTGCATCGTATTGTGACTGGCGCCGAAAAGTGGATCCATTACGATAACCCAAAGCGTAAAAAAACATATGTCAAGCCCGGCCAACCGGCGCCATCGACGTCCAAGCCGAATATTCATGGTTCGAAGCTCATGCTCTGTATTTGGTGGGATCAGAAGGGTGTGGTGTACTATAAGCTGCTCCAACCCAACGAAACCATCTCTGGGGAAGTCTACCGACGTCAATTGTTGCGTTTGAGCCGAGCATTGCTTGAAAAACGGCCGGAAACGGTCGAAAGACACGACAAGGTTATTTTGCAGCATGACAACGCTCGGCCGCATGTTGCACAGGTCGTCAAAACATACCTTGGAACGCTCAACTGGGAAGTGCTACCCCACCCGCCGTACAGCCCAGACATTGCTCCTTCGGATTACCACTTGTTCCGGGAGATGCAGCGTAAGCTGGCTGGACACCGCTTCTCTTCATATGAAGAGACCAAAAAATGGATCGATTCATTCATAGCCGCCCAGAAGCCGGAATTTTGGAGAAACGGAATCCGGAAATAGAAAGAAAGATGGGAAAAGGTTGTGGCTAGCGACGGACAGTACTTTGAATGATGTATCAATCCATTTTGAAATCGAAATAAAGCCCCATTTTTGGTGAAAAAACCTTTAAAATTAATGCATAGTCCTAATAAATAATATAACCAAAATAAATAATGATATGAGAACATTTTTTTTTGCAAACTTAAAATTGATTTATTAAAAGAAGACATAAATAATGTAAAATTAGCCTTACATCTATCAAAGGTAAATATTATAAACACCTTTTTACTCTCATCAGCAGATATTACAATTGTAAAAAATATACTTAAAGATGATGAATTACCGTATAATAATATTGAAGAGGCATTAAATATTGCAAACATAAAAATTGCCCCTAATAAAAATTTAATAATCTATGTAATATCAATACCGAAAACTTTAAATGAAAACTGTAAAAAAATTATTATAAAACCATTAAAAATGAAGAAAAGAATTATAAAATTAAATTTTGATAAAATTATAAATTGCCAAAAAGAAATATATGGGACATTCCTTGTTAGATTAAGAAATGATACAATAGTTATAAGAAATAAAATATTTAATTCTTACGAAATTTCAAAAACACTTCCTACTATGCTACAATTACCCCATAACCAATCCAATTTGAAAGAAATTTTATCACTTCACTGAACTGTTGCGCTATCAAATGACAACGACACTACATCATCAACAATAACTAAAACTTTACCGACAAAGAGAACTGTTACTTCAGAAAAAAATGCAGTGACAATTTGCCATGATGATGATGATGATGATGATGATGACCAAACAGGCAGTTAAAAGATAGTAAAGAAGAGAGGATGGGTGGTGTTACACAGCCAAACAAACTTACATACATACAGGTATGGTGGATGGAAAAATAAACTCCGTAAACCTACTGGCTAAATCTAGGATATTTGCCTCACTTTGTCTGTCGATCATCATCCTGACTTCACTGCTTCAATACATATTCCTAAAACGCAGATTCATCCAAAACTAAAATTATCATACAAAACCCCATATCCCTTCTAATACCGCTGCAACACGTTGCAACACAAAGACGTCAAACGATATCCCATACTTCTAGAATCAATCGATTGATATTTCGTAGGGAGGAGTTTAGAACCTCTTTTATCTCTCTAATAATATTATAATCATTATCATGATTATTATTCCCACAATATTTCCGCTGACGCAATGTGCGCTTCCCACACTATTTGGCCGATGCAACCAGAAACTTTGCATAAGTCCCTTTCCCAGCATAAGCCGTAGCAACCCTTTTCGCTGACAGTGCATATTCTGTCAAGTACTCCATTTCAAAGATTCTCTTCTCCAATCCAAAGATTCTTTTTCCCAACTGAAAGGTTCTCTTCATTAGAACCCTTTCCGCTAACAGTGCACTTTTTGCCAGCTTCACAATTTCGTACTTAAACAAGCACATAGTGCTGATAAATATTAAGCTCATCGAGCTTTTATAATAAACTTATTATTTTTTAAATCTAAATAAACAATTTGTTTATATAATTTATATATTATTCAAGAAACACATTTATGAGTTTCCACTGTACTGTGTCCGTCCACCAATTTGTCATTTGCCCATGTTTCGCACACCGGTCTGAAGGCCTAGAGGTGCTCCCGGCACCATACTTTATACTGCTACGTGTTTACTTGGAGGAGCGTTCGAAAAGTGATTTCAGTCCCACTGCCAATTCTTGCTGGAGTGCCTTAGGGTGGTGTCCTGGAACGCATTTTATACAATATATTTACTGCTGATTCCTCCATTCCTGCATGCAGACGAAATGGGTATCACTCTAGAAAAAACGCTTCTCGCATTATACGCCGAGGATGTTGTGTGTTTTTTACTCTACAAGTTGCGGATATAACTACACATTCTGTAGCTACTGCGGTTTATGAGATATGACCCGAGGACGGATGGACGGACAACGAAGTCTGAAATAGGGTTCCTTTTGGTACCCTTTGGGTTCGGAACCCTAATAAATAAATAACACGTGAGCCGAGAAAAATAAAAGGTCTTCTTAGTTTTTGAGCAAACCTCGTATATCTGTAGCTTCAAAGGATCCTTGGTACTTGGAGAGGTTTAGGTGAATAATTTTCTTTTTATTTTGATTCCAGAGCGGAATGTTATTTGGTGAGTTTGTTGGACAAATATTCTTTAGTAAGCGGATTGATAATTCAGTGACAGGTAATGGATTAGCGAGCTTGCAACACATTTTGACAATGATAGATATTCACGAAATTAAAGTGGAGATCGTTTCATTATTGCCTGATATTTATTGATGTCATAATGTTATGATTGGTCGTGATGAGTTAAGTCGTCGGTTTGAAGTGCAATTCTATGCAAACTGTGTAAAATTTAGTAGTAAATGTGTGTGAGACAGATCGTGCTAATATTGATACTGATATTCCAACAAGTTTTAAGCCCAAATGAATTCAAAATTTATGCAGAGATTAGTCATTAAAGTTGCCGGTATATTGTGTTACTTCATTTAATTGTAAACAATATGAAATTGGCATTACAATAGTTTTTGTGTATAATTTCGATAACCAGTGATAGTACTAATGTATGTACTATTATCATACGTAAAGGCGGCTGTGATATAAGTTTATTAATCAATGAGTTTCCTTTTCTTCTTGTAAATAATGAAGAGACAATTTTTTACAATATATTAAATCCTAAAAGAGAAATATGATATAGTTAGTCACTTACTTGACATTCGATTGGCCATGCTGGTACATTCATGATCCTTGTCTTTTGGCAGAAAAGATCACGTGGTTCCTTTAAAAGGGCAGTTCGTAGTTTTCATCCGTATTTACAACAAGTTGATTGGTTTTCAAATTTTGGATAAAAAACTACCAAGAAAACCTGAAAATGAATTGAAAAATACGCTGGAGGGTACTGTTCTGGGAGAATTAAAGTTACCTACTGTTAAGAATCATCCGCATAGTGTTGTTATAGTCAATGTAGCTCGTGCTTGATAAACATTGACTTTATGATTTTGAACTTTTAACAAATATTTACCATTAAGACAATTTTTTGTAAGCACTGCTGCTCGTGAGTGCAGTTTCGAATAACTCCATGAACGTCACCATAATGTGACTTTATCACCTACAACTGCTTAGCCAAAGGAGAATAAAGAGAAATGAGTCTAAAAAATTTCTTAAGTCCGAAATTTTCCTATATTTTACGATAAGTATAATACTTCCGCTGGTTATGCATTGCTACTAAGTCCAGGTGCTGCAGGAAATCACCATCAGAGCCAAGAATTTTCAAGGCTTTGCGAGTCGAAGCTTCAACCACACTAAAGTAATTGCAACTGAAACCCCGCTTTTCACGTTTCCGCCTACACGATATCGAATTGCAAGCCTTAAGGTTTCACAATATTTAGGGTCATCTAAGCTTGGTGATCATTACATAGTCTTGAGATCTAGATTACACGAATGACAAAAACGTCTAGTTTAGATATTCCAGTTATAATGATAATGCCTTGGCAGAAAAACATTACGAGATGATCGTCGCACAGAACTGTTGATTACTTGACAAAAGTTATATGTAGCTCTCAACTTATGTCATAAGACTTCGATTTGTATCGCTTTTTAAACGAATACCTCATTAAGCTGCACATTGACAAGCTCATCGTGAGAAGAAAAATATGTTTTATGACCGCTGCGCTACGAAGTTACGTACCGTTAGGGAAATGTTATTAAACAAAATGACTAATTCATTTTTGATTAATGACGTATATAAAATAACGTTTCTGAAAATCACCATAACGACTTACAACTATTTTCAGGAAAAATACAATAGAGACACCAATTCTGCATGAACAACACCGATCTTATTAGCCATGCATTATGTTTTTAAGAACAGATGGGAGCAACTGAAAAAAACTAATAAAAAATACCTAATATTTGCTTGCTGTACCATGAACTTTAAAAACGTAGACTGCCTCACTTTTTCTTGCCATGCCTTACTGGAAAATTATTCGCAAGCACCATTTTTGAACAATGTTGTAAGCGATTTCCGCCAGATATTTATATTCGAGATATATGTAACATAAAGCTGGGTCGAAGATAAAATCTTACCAATCTCCTGAGTGACTTCGAATCGAAACTTTTTCTGCTTTATCTAGTGTTTTTAAAAGGAATTTCGCAAGCACTCGAGCCATTCCTAAATTATGAGAAAACAAAATTTTCGGAATACCGAGATCACTTTTTAGTTCGCACACAATCAAGCGGCGATTTCAATCTCAAGTCACACGTACTCGATATATTTCGTACTCAAATATCTGCAAAACGCGGGTCACTGTCAACAAATATGGCGCCATTTTTATAGCGTTTTTAACTATATTTTATTTGTTTTGATCATAAACTGCTTCCGTAACATTTCAATAGTTTCACAAGAAATTTTTTTTTAGTTTAAAGTAAAACTGCGATATAAATTTGGAACCGTAAAGAAATACGAGTTAGCTATTATATAAAGTGGCAGTTTAATTTTGTATCTCTGGGAAACTTTAACATTCCTGGGATTAAAAAACACTATTTATTTGTGTAAAAAAATAATCATTTCTATGTAATAAAATAAAATAACTTCAATAATTTCGAATTTCAAAAACGATATTGATAATGACTAAATTGTTAATACACTTTACGCATTTATTTTATCAAATTTATGATAGAAAGTTTATGCGTATTTTTTCTAATAGGTTTCTCTTTTATACGATACGCCTTAGAAATATTAAATTTATCTAGAATAAAAATAAGAAAACAAGAAATCTCATAAACTAATCTAATAACCAAGTATTTATTCATTTGTTTTAAAAAAAGCTGCTGCCAAATATTGGTGTTGTGAGTAATCATACGATTTTAATTAAAAGGAGAAATAAAGAAATTAAAATTATTTCAGTATTTTCACAATTGAATTGATGCAACAATTATATATATTCAAGCGAGAGAAGAATACTTCGAATTATAATTTTGAGAAAAATCTGAGATATATCGTTTTAATCTCATTTTAGCGGATAACTGATACTTAATAGTCGCAAATGTTTAAATGTATTTTTCCCGTGTTAATAATATACATATAATTTTTTTTATTAGATATGAAAAAAGAATTAAGATTTTGTTGTTATGTTGTTTTGTTCTTAAGGCAACAAATACTTATTAAATCGATGCAAATCGAAATTCTTAAGTTTGGTTGAAACTAGTTTAGTTTACATAGATATTTGTTTATTGGCTTTTATTATAAATTAATCTTCATTTACTTTTTAACACAAAACAATTTAAGAAAATAACACTTATATTAATTTATTCTTTCACATTTTATAATACTTTGCCTTTGTTTTAAATTTAGATATTTTGAATAGCATATACATATGTTTTTCAATTAATTTTTATACCCTAAAAAGTTTTCATAAACAAATAACAAGAAAAATCACTTAGTTTGATATTACCATACCTTCCATACACTTCACAAATGTATGTAAGTTATACTTGAATATAAATATCTCTCTAGTTTTTCATAGCATCTTTTCAAAACCAGCTTAAGATATTGTATTTTAAGGAATTTTCACAAATCTATTTAAAATAGCATATAATTAAAATAACAAGAGAAAAAAATATAAATATAAAAAACATAGTTATATTTACATTTGTACACCCGTTAATAATAAACTGATAATATTAGCTGACGAAGTCTATCGAGCATGAATTTGTTTGTTTATTCGTCGTTTGTTCACGTGTAACATTTATTACTATACTGCTAGTCGTTTTGTGGATAACTGAATTCGACTTAAATGAACTGAAAATCAGTGGGAAATTTTTCTGTAGTGAAATTCACTTTTTCATACACTCGTAGTTATACGTACACACGTGCAGAGATAATTGTGAAAGCGAACAAAGCAAGCAAAAGATATTTAATAGCAACAAGAAGCTTTCTTTGATTTGTTTTATTTGGCATTATCCGTCCTTGCCTATCTTTCTCTTTAACATATTTTTACTCTTTCTGAACTGGTAGTTTTATTGTTGTTGCCTCTGAAAGTGTTTTGTTTTTAAACTTGGCAAAGTGCGTTTTTATGTGACATTAACATACTATTTTATTAGCAGTGAAAGAGAGAAAGTAAAAAACGAGCTTAGAGAACAAAAATGCTTTTAATAAGCTTTTTTTATTTTGAAAAGTCCTGCGTGGGTGCTTCTTTCAGAATGTATAAAATTAAGAGAGCTTCATAGCAAAGTGAATAAAATACTCAAAGTAGAATTTTTGAGTTTGTCACTCATACAAAAACTGGCACAAACATACACATGCAGTTATTCACATAAATGTTTGCATTATGAAAAAAAATTAGCACTGAAAATAATCCTTTATAAAAAAAACGTTATATTGTAGTTTAAGTGGTATTTTCCATTTTGCGGACTAAATAGAAAAGGAAATATTCGGTTTTTAAGATTTTCTTTTGTTTTTTTTATGGATCCAACAAATTTAATCCTTTGATCTGTTTTAGCAAGCCGATAACAGCCAGCACATATCTAGCCATCAGTTATTTTTAATTATTGTATTATCATCATGATAAAATTGCAACTTGTGTAGAGAGAACTCATAAGATAGCGTTGGTATATTTTAGTTCCTGCCGATGACAAAAATGTTTTCACCGAAATTATTATACAAGATAATCATGTCTATATAATAGAAAGTCTGATAGGCTCACAACTAAATTGTATAATAACACTAACCTAGCACTAAGTTTTTTAGACAACAGTTTGTCAGACACCTGAAAAGGTTTCATGTCTTAAACATTACTACACATAAATTTAAGATTAGATTTTATATTTAAAATTTAACACCGAGATCTTCGCATACCAACAGTAAAAAAAGAAATTGCCAGGTACAGTAAAAACTACATAAAATTATAATAATGTACTGGATATCAATCTGTTAGACCAACAGCAGCGGCACGAGAAAACTCAAACGGTATCACCCACTTGAATTGCCCGTTTAGAGTGTAATAATTTGTAGACTGATATATTCGAATTTGAATTTCTGCACCAATATACAATATATAGGATAAAAAACCAAAAAATGTTTCTGTTTTAGTATTTGTTGCTGATGCCCGGATAGAACTACACATTCTTGTGTTCTACTCTCTAGATATTACGCTTCATGAGATATGACCTGATGAAAGACGGACGGACAGACAACGAAGTCTCTGCAATAGGGTTTCATTTGGTATCCTTTGGGTCCGGAACCTAAAAAACAAAAAAGTTTTTCGAGTTTTTGGTCGATTGGGCTGACTCCAACGAATATATAAGCCCTATATATAGTATCTAAATTTCAGTTCGATTGGACAAAAACAAAAAAGTTTTTTTTATAAGAACCTGAATTTTAATGGGGGTTTCTATGTGAGGTACCAACATAGAGGACCGATCAAACTGAAATGTCGACAATATAAGTCTCTGATGTATTGGCACCAACCACCTAAAATTCAAGTTCGTGGGATTACTGGAAGTCTCTGCAATAGGGTTCCGTTTGATACCGAAACCCTACAAAGTAACACATTGTCCATAATTAAAAAGCACAATAGATTAGAACACATTTTACAAAATTCCGAATTAACTAAATTAATGCTTATAAAAATATTTATCAAAGAAAATATAAATATGGTAATTAACAAAAAAAATTCAAAACAATCTAACAAAAATTGACCGCAAAGACTCACAAAACATGCTCCAACAATTTTAAGAGTTTTAAGATGCATAACACAGTAGATCTGTAGTCAATGAAAATACCATTCGAATTCAGGGAAGTACTAAATAGATATTGCCCAAGTACCAGTTGATTACATTGAAACAGACAACAATAATAGTGATTTATTATTCGTGACCATGAAACTAGTACATTAAACTAGCTGCGCAAACATTGAATTGTTAATCCTTTCCTGCTTACACCACTGAACCGATTTTGACCAAAAAAAAAAAAAAAAAAAAAAATACTACTTGAAGGGTATTCTTCGCAAGATGTGAACAAAATTGGTTTAGTTGCTTAGGTAAGAAAAGGTTTTAGAGATAACCACTTTCCAACAACAACAACACACAGCCGTTGGAAAAGTTGCATTACCACCCCTCATTCAGAATGTTCTTTTTATGAATTTAGTTCAAGGTTTGAACTCAAATGACAATATCAAGAATTATATTGATAATATCCGTTCTTATAATGCTTCATTAAGTTCTGAATTTAAATTAGATGACAGAGTTTTGAATGGAATTTATCATTTTAATATTCATGACGTATTTTACCACCGATCTGCTTCAATCACTCCGGGTTATGGTAGTGATCCGAATTAAGCACAGCTTTATTTTTACGACGTTGAAAGTGCTGTACGTCATAGACTGAATGCTGCAGCAAATAATGGATGTAATGTGTCTATTATGTATGAATTAGCTAATGAGTTAGATCGTGTAAATGTGTTTCTACGTTCTTTTAGGTCAATGGCTGAATATTATCACCATCCTAAAAATACAACTGCTAATGTTTGTATGATGATTAATGTGAATAAAAAATGTGATCTGCGTCGATATAACGATGCTATTCAGACTGATGTTGCAGCTATTTTGAGAAGCCATGACGGTGAACCACCTTTTGAGAGAGGTAAGGTTGTTTTTCCGAAATTTTCACGAGAGCTTCAGAATGTTTCTGTTTTGGATTCTTCATTAGATCCGCTGGCTTATCCTTTGTTGTTTCCTAATGGTGATACCGGTTGGCATGTAAATATGTCACATAACATTGCTTCTACTACTAATTCTCATGCTCCTCGAAACAAAGTTACTATGTTACAGTATACACATTATCGTCTGGCTATTCGTGATGATTTTAGTCCTCTGCATTCTTCCTAAAAATTATTTCTTGAATGGATCGTTGATATATACGTTTGAATTGAAAGTACCAGATTACATTTATTTAAACAAAATCAGGCTGCTCTACGTATTGACCCTTATAATTACTAATTAACTTAAGTGATTTTATAAATCAAAATCCAAATGGTAATGATTCTAGAGTTGGTCACAAAGTAATTTTGCCTTTCATATTCATAGGTTCTCCACGAAGTACGTTTCAGAATTACTTAGATGCTATATGTATTCTACAGCGAAAGGGAAAAACTTCTTTATTCACAACTATGATATGTAATCCAAATTGGCTTGAAATTATCGAAACCTTAATTGGGGCAAAGGCTCACTTTCGGCCTGATATTGTTGTTCGCGATAAGGTAAAGTTGATTCTATTATTTACACAATTCAATTTCAAAAACTGGTCTCCCTCATGTACATATTTTGTTGACTTTGGAAAATGTTGATAGAGTTGATAGTATTAATATTATTGATAAAATTGTTTCTTCTGAATTTAGTAAAAGGGTCATCTGATTCATGGTTCCTGCGGTGTTCTTAATCCTAATTCAGTACGTACTCATGATAGTGTAAATGGTTATCCAGGATATAGACATCGTTATCATGGTGTTTCTGTTAATGTTCATGGGCATAGTGTTGATAATAGATTTGTGGTCCCGAACAATCCGTATCTTTTAGCTAAGTTTAATTGTCATTTGAATGTTGAAGGGTGCACGACTGTTAAGAGTGTCAAATACATTTACAAGTATGTTTATAAAGGGTATGATTGTGCGACTTCAGAATTTGGTGTTGAAAATGTTGGGCCTTATGAAATCGTGATAGATAAGATTCGAAATTTCTTAAATGGTAGATTTGTTGGTTCCACTGAGGCTGCTTGGAGGGTATTTGAATTCCTAATGCAGTATCAGTCTCATACAATTGTTTTTACTTGATTGCCACCTGCCTGGAAGGCAAAATACTTACTATAGAGAAGGTTATGTGGAACAGGCCGTAGTTAATCCTCCAAGAACCAAATTATTAGCATTCTTTGAATGAAATACAAACGTTGCTTCTGCAAATGAATTTCTGTATATTGAAATTCCAGAACATTTCGTGTGGGATGGTAAAGCAAAAAAAAGGACTGATAGACAACTTGGGGCAGAGAAAGTTGTTTCTTGAATGTATGTCGTTGTATCTCCTAAAGATGTCGAGTTATTTCATTTACGGTTACTTCTATTACACGTTCGTGGTGCCAAGTCTTTTGAGGATTTACAATTCTATAATGGGGTTGTGCATCCAACTTTTGTGGAAGCATGCCACGCGCGGGGGATTGCATCGAATGACAACGAATGGCATGAATGTTTCAATGAAGTAAAACAAACTAAAATTTTGCTAATAAAGAAAAAATACAGTCCACAGTCGACTTTAAGTTTTTTTCTTGTTTTCGGTATTATTAATTCCCCGGCTGCTCTTGTAACTTTGTCCGCTGCAACGACCAAGTTTCCCATCGCTGCAGTAGTTTTTGTTCTCGTAGCATTATCAAAAAACTCAAGATTATTACTTTCAATGTATACTCCTGAATTAACTTAAGCAGAAGAATTGACTTGCAAAACTTCGTGGATGAAAAATAAATACACAACCAAAAATAATTCACATTAATTAAAAAAAGTCCAAATTTTACGCGTCAAAAAAAAAGTGAACAGTATATACAAATTGGCATATATTAAGTTAAAATATTACACTTTTTTAAATTTTAACATTTTGTATTTTTCCCTTTAGATTGCACAACCGCCTTAAGTCTCCTTGGCATCGATTGGACAAGGTTTTTTGTCACATCAGGAGAGATTTTGACCCATTCTTCCATTAGACACTTCTTTAGGTCTTCCTTGCTCAAAATCGTCCTCTGCCTGATCTTCCTGTCCAGGTGTTCCCACAAATGCTCAATTGGATTGAGGTCTGGAGATTGTGGCGGATGGTCAAATGTCTTAGGGGTCCTATACAGTAGCCATTCTTTCAGAATTCTCGCTGTATGTTTTGGATCATTATCTTGTTGGAAGATCCAATTGCCCGACAGGCCTATTTTGTCGACACTGGGGCGACATTGTTTTGGAAAATGTTTAAGTAATCAATCTTGTCTATTGTTGATTCAATGAAAACCAGATTTCCGACTTCAGATGCCGCCATACAGCCCCAAACCATAACTGAGCCCCCATCGTGCTTAACTGTGTTGGTTACACAACTTTCTTTAAATGCTTCATTAGGGGTACGCCATATTTTTGATGTCCTTTTGGCACGAAAAATTTCAAATTTGCTCTCATCAGTAAAAATAATGTTTTCCCAAAAAGTTGGAGCCACATTAATGTATTTTTTGGCGAAATCCACGCGCTTGCTTTGATTTACCTTTGATATGAATGGCTTTTTGCGGGGTATTCGTCCGTGTAGGCCATTTTTATGAAGGGCTCTCCTGACCGTACTCGCGCTTACTGATTTGTCTGATGTCTGGGTAATATTTTCTGAAATTTTGACTGCACTTGAGGCTGGATTTACCTTTACTTTTCTTACTACAGCTCTAACTTGAGTATCAGTAAGTCGCTTTGGACACCCAGTTCTCGGCCAATCTTCTAACTGGCGATGTGTGGTATATTCGTCCATTATTTTTCTTATTGTGCTAGGGCCCCTGCCTACAATTTCGGCAATTTCACGCAGAGATTTGCCTTTCTCTCGTAATTCTAATATGATTTTTCGAGTGCCACTAGATGTTTGATTTCCCATGGTAAGAATATTTTTTTTCACTAAAAATAACATTTAACATAACAAAGCACATGAGTAATAATCGATTTCCATAAAATATTAGGTTATTCCCCGAATTATAGAAAAAAAGAAAAATAAAAGTGAAAAGTGTTCACTTTTTTTTGACGCGTAAAATTTTGACTTTTTTTAATTAATGTGAATTATTTTTGGTTGTGTATTGATTATGATTACACTTTAAATTGAAATTGACTCCTAAAATGTAAGCCTTGAATTCTGCATACTAACTTTTTATTTTGTATTCATTAATACATAATTATAAAACTTTTAATTCAAAACACTAATATGTTCACTTTCTTTTGACGCTGTGTGTATTAGTATGCTCGACAAAAAAAAAAGAAAAAAAATTGAATACGTCAGTCATGATGACAAATCTTAGTTCACAACAAATGAGACATGCATCCATTCGAATTCTTTAAAGAGGTTATACCGAATATTTGCAATTCTAAAAGAACGGAAAATTTCGATATAATAATAATAATACTAATACAATAATATTTATCAAAGAAAGTATAAATATTGTAATTAACAAACAAATTCAAATCAATCTAACGAAAATTGTACGCAAGGATTCCCAAAACATGTTCCAACAATTTAAAGAGTTTTAAGATGCATAAAACAGTAGATCTGTAGTCAATGAAAATACGATTCGAATTCAGGGAAGTGCTCAATATTGCTCAAGTACCAGTTTACATTGAAACAGACAACAATAATAGTAAATTTATTATTCGTGACCATGAATCAATAAAAAATAAAGAAAATGATAATGAAAATACGAGTAGTGTGCGCAACTTAATAGAAACTTGTTTAAATCGTTTTAGAACGGTAGACCTTTTATGTGCGTTACGGCATGAGTGAAATTTCAAAAAATGATGCTAAAAATAGAATCGTCAGATTTCCTGCATTGGGAGTATTTTTTTGTATTGGAGCTATTTAAGCAAACATGATTAAAATGTCTGCGTGGCGTAGTGGTTAGAGAACAAACCGATGAAGTGGAGTTCGAGTTCTGCACTAGAAATATATATTTTTTTTTTATTTTTTTTTTTTTGATGTGAAACATTTTTGGTTTCGGTAGGGTGAAACTTGAAATCGTCATAGGCAATCTTGGTTAACACTTTTCTTGTCGATAAGAAATTAATCAACGCGTGGCTTGGGTATATTTAATGTTTAGAAACGTAACTACAACAAATAAGTGGCAACACAAACAAAACTCATTTTAGGTTAATATAAACTTATTAAAGTTTAATAATAAGTAAATAAAAATTAATAAACCGGAAAATCGAATTATATAAAAAGAGAGTGAAACACTTTAAGTATGCACTTTCCTGCTACGAACATAAATATTTCAATATCAGCCGGCTCGGCTGAGGAACAGAGATTGTGTTTGGCCCCTCCTTTAGGACAAAAAATATTTTTTTCTTTTCCTTCTTAAATTTTGTAACTACAGCAAAAAAAAAATGGGCCAAGTGCGAGTCAGACTCGTACACAGAGGGTTCCGTACCAGATTGGGGTTTGAACGGGAGCTGCTCCCCTTAATGGTCCGATTTTACTTATTCCAATAAAAGTACCGCGCCTATATTAAACACTTATTGTGTCTAAATTTGTGTTCAATAGTGGAAAACATAAAAGCTTTTCGTATAAGAACCGGAATTTTAATCGTGGGTGTGTATGGGAAGTACCCCTCCTAGTTGGCTGATTGCAACAGATGTATAGCGCGTATTTCAAACTTTTAGTGTCTAAATTTCAGTTCGATAGAATAAAAACAAAAAAGTTTTTCTAAGAAGAACCTGAATTTTAATGGGGATTTGTATGGGAGGTACCTTACCTACTAGTGGTCCGATCAAACTGAAATTTGGACAGTATAAATTTCTGATGCATATCCACTAACCTTCCAAATGTCAAGATCGTGGCATTACTGGATCGTATAGCTGCCATACAAACCTAAATGTTTCTTGTATGGGGACCCCTTTAAGTTAATAAAAAAATTTAAGTTTTAGTATTTTTTGCTGATGCCCGAACAACACATTCTGTGTGAAATTTCAACTTTTAAATATAAATTTTTCAATAAATAGAAGTGAAAATAATAATTAAAAATTTTGTTCTGAATGGAGCTGCTCTCTACACGGGTGTCCCACGACACCTCTTTCTTTATTTACTAATTAAAAGCCAATTTGAGACAAATTTTCTTAGGAAGACCGAATAAGAAGAGTATTTCTTAACAATTGACGATTTAAAACATATTCAGTCAAAACTTAAAAGTAAACTGTCATCTGGCCTAGAAGAATACCAAATATTGTGCTTAAAAATATCCACGACTGCTTAATTTAAAAGTTCTGAGGTTGAGATTGAGACTACAGGCTAGATGATGATGGTGTCACTTATTGGTTCACTTATACTGACTGTTTCTTCACCACCAGTTCATTTATGTCTCTGACCACAGTTGGCTGTGAATAGGGGCATAGTTTGCCACGTAACTAATAAATTTCCCCCATTGCGTCAGAGGCGGGTTGATTTAAATATAATAGCTTTAGATTAATTTCTTCCGTTTTTGTTTTCTTTATAAATTAAATAATTTAGTTATTTGTTTTTTAGAGCGTAGCTTTTTTATGTGCGTTACGGCATAAGTGAAATTTCAAAAAATGATTCTAAAAATGGAATCGTCAGATTTTTTTCTTTGGGTTAGAGTGTCGGGCTGGCAAACCGATGGCATAGGGTTCGTATCCAGCTTTGGAAATATATTTTTATTTTTATATTGAAAATGATTTATTTTTTATTATATTGGAGCTACTTAGGCAAAAAGAATTAAAATGTCTGCGTGGTGTAGTGGTCAGACTGGAAAACCGAATCCTGCATAAGAAATTTTTTTTATGTTTCTTTTTATATTGAAAATGATTGCTTTTTGCTTTTTGCACACTTTGCTGCGGCCGTTCAAACAACAAATATAAATAAATAATAATAAAATGGGTAAGTTTTGCAAACATAATGATGATAATGATCAACAAATTAACATGATAATGATAACGGTCAACAAACTAAAAGTAAAGCAACAATTAAAATTAACAGCATGCAAGTCATTACGAAATTCGTAAACTCACATATACACCTTAACTTTTGTCTACTGGGACTATTTCATTCTGCACTCTAAATATTTATAATTATTATATTAGAGATATTTAGGTAAAGACAATTAAAATGTCTGCGTGGTGTAGTGGTTAGAGAGTAGGACTGCCAAACCGAAGGCATGGGGTTCAAATCCTGGAGTGGAATTTTTTTTTGTTTTTATTTTTACTTAATTCTGTCTTAATACTCTCATTCTCTCATTACTGCAGTCATAGCGAAAACATCCTGGGTCCTCACGAGTTTGCATGATATTTTACTACTCAGTGAGACGTGGATGGATAACGATCAAGAGTTTCATATTCCGAATTTCGATTGCATTGTAAAATATTGGGCGTACAAATAGAAAATCACCGTTTTTTTTTTCATAATTTGAGGCTTTATTATAAAAAACTCGTTACATACTCAATCTCCAAAATAATTTCCATTACTAGCCACAACTTTTTCCCATTTTTCTGGCAGCTTTTGAATTCATCGTCGGAAAAATTGTTCGTCTTTTGACGCGATCCACGAATCAATCCAGTTTTTGGCTTCTTCGAAAGAACGAAAGTGGTGTCCTGCCAGTTCATGCGTCATCAATCTGAATAAATAAAAATCAGAAGGGGCGATATCTGGAGAGTACGGCGGGTGGGGTAGGATGTCCCATTTCAAAGTTTCCAGGTATGTTTTCACTACCTTGGAAACATGTGGCCGAGCGTTGTCATGTAGAAGCATCACCTTGTCGTGTCTTTCCGAGTATTGCGGGCGTTTTTCCTTCAACGCTCAATTCAAACGTATTATTTGAGTCCGATAGAGGGCCCCTGTGATGGTTTCCCCTGGTTTCAAGAGTTCACAGTACACTACACCGAGCTGGTCCCACCAGATACACAGCATCAGCTTCGAGCCATGAATGTTCGGTTTTGCGGTCGAACTTGATGTATGGCCGGGAAGCCCCCACGATTTTTTCCGCTTCGGGTTGTCATAGTGTATCCACTTTTCATCGCCGGTCACGATGCGATGCAAAAAACCCTTTCTGTTTTGCCGTTGGAGGAGTTGTTCGCACATGCAAAGGCGCCGTTCGATGTCCCTCGGATTCAACTCGTACGGCACCCAATGTCCCAGTTTCTGGATCATTCCTAAGCTCTTTAGGCGATGAGAAACGGCTTGCTGAGTCACGCCCAATAAACTTGCAAGTTCCTGTTGCGTTCTACACGAATCTTCATCCAGCAAAGTCTCTAATTTTGCATCCTCGAACTTTTTAACGGGACCGGGACGTTCCTTGTCTTCCACGCCATATTCGCCATTTTTAAACTTTTGAAACCATTCCCGACACGTTCTTTCACTAATATAGCTTTCACCATAAGTTTCTACAATCATTCGATGCGCCTGAGTAGCATTTTTTTTCGAATGATATGCAAAAAGCAACACTTCCCGCAAATGGCCCTTTGTAGGCTCGAATTTTGCCATTTTCGCTAACGAACAGGACAAAGCACACAAGCGAGATTATTTAGAGTTGTTGACCGATACCTCAGCTGGCTATGTAATGTTTCTGATCGTACTTATCGACCGATTAGCGGCGCTGGCGCCATCTATGGGAAAACGGCGGTTTTCTATTTGTACGCACAATACAAAAGACCAGATGTTCCTGCTGGAGGAGTAGCAATTTATAAAAGTCACAGTGATACAATCAGCATTGTTACACCAAGTATGCATATAATTATGGAATCAATGATACGAAGGTCAAGTATTGGCGACATTTGTTCCGCAACATGCAGAATGGAGAACGGTATTCAAATAATAATGGCATTTATTTATCGCCGGCTAGTTCATTTCAAGACAAAACGTTGTTTATCCATACATCTGCTCTACTCGGACAAAATTAGCACAAACTTCCATTTATTTTGGCTGGTGATTTCATTGTAAATTTTGCTGAAGAAAATTCAGAACCACTAAAAACTTTTCTTTTCGAAAAGTTTAATTAATAATGAGCCATAGTCCTTCTCCTTCCTTCACAATCCACAACAAAATATTACACGATATTTGATGCAGTGTCTTCCCGATTTTTAAATAACATTGAATCAAAAACATTCATTTCTTACTTTAGTTAGCATAAACCAATCGTCATGTCTATGATACAATACAGTGCATAAAATTTGAAATTACACATATTTGTTTTTGTTACATTTTTGTTTTGTATTTATTACTAGCCTTACCCGGCGTGCGTTGCTACGTCCCCTGTGCGTGCCCAGTTATTAAAAAAAAAAAAGAAATGGGCCAAGTGCAAGTGAGACTCGTACACGGAGGGGTTTTATGGGAGGTACTCTTCCTAGTGGTCCGATTTGACTGATTCCAACAAATTTACCGCACCTATGTTAAAAACTTATAGTGTCTAAATTTCAGTTCGATAGAACAAAAAACAGAAAAGTTTTTCCAATAAGAACCTGAATATTAATGGGGCTTTGTATGGTCCGATCAAACTGAAATTTCGACAATATAAGTTTCTGATGTATACCCACCAACCATCCAAATTTCAAGATAGTGGGATTACTGGATCGTATAGCTGCCATACAAACCAAAATGTTTCTTGTATTGGGACCCCTTTAAGTTTTCGAAAATATTTTAGTTTTAGTATTTGTTGCTGATGCCCGGATAGAACTACACATTCTCTGAAAATTTCAACCCTCTAGCTATTGCGGTTTTTAAGACATGACCCGAGGACGGACAGACGGACGGACGAAAAAAAAACCTATCCTATCCTATGTCCGTCTCCTGGTTCTAAGCTACCTCCCCACCAATTTTCAGCCAAATCGGTTCAGCCATTCTTGAGTTATAAATAGTGTAACTAACACGACTTTCTTTTATATATATAGATTTGAAGAAATTATATACGTAACTTTGTAACAAATAATAAATAAAATAATAAAAATGAATCAAAAAGAAAATTAAAACATAATTTTTTCAATAAATAAAAATAATTAAAAATTTTGTTCTTAATGGAGCTGCGATCTACACGCACGCTGTCCCACCTTTCTTTTTTTTATATTTTTCGTTAATTTTATTTAAACTTTTAGTGAGAATAATTTATCTTAATAAATTAATTAAATTAAGCTTTATTTCAAATGCTTTTAATTTAATTTCCTACTTTTAGTTTATTTTTATTATTTTTAAGTTGATAGTACTTCTTGTCAATTTAAATTAAATATAAATATCCTGTATGTATCCTAACAAAAATTTTCAATATAGTTAACCAGTTCTTTTCCACCGGAAAAGTCGGAATATGTGGATCAAAATGAGCTGTTTTTGTTGCAAACCAAGAAAATGCGCTAGCTCAAGGGCTTATAAGTAAAATTAGTCAAGACAATATTTGTGAAACCATCGTTGGTCACGATTATTGTTGTTTTTATTTTCTTTCACATTTTTATTGTTTCCACATGTACGACAAAAAAAAAAATAAATCAATGCTTTAAATTAGTTTTAAAAATGCATAGAAAGTGATTACTTCAATGAAAAGTTGTAATTATAGCATTTATAAAATTTGGCATGTTTGCATTTTGTGTACGTGCTGAAGTAGGGTTTTTGCATGTAGTGAGAAAGGCAGTAAAATGTCTCGTGATTTTTTTTTGTCTTCTTTCGCGTATTTTTGCTTTTATCGAGTGATTTCATCCCTCATGGGGTGAAAAATGTCAAAATAATTGTATCGCGAGTATAAATACAAGCAAGAAGAACCAAAGAAGAATCAAGGATAAGTGTCGCAATAAATATACGTGTAAAATGGTTGAATCGAACATTTAAGTTCAAAAAATGAAATCTCCTGTTTTTCTGTGGCACCGACGGATTTTTTGTGCGATTTGGAACCCAACCGTCATCTAAATCGTCTGCTTATTCTGTGGCATGGCTGCCTGTTTAAAATGCAAATTTATACTTACAACAACGAAAATGTTGACTTCTTTAAATGCAAATTACCGACGAAAACAATAAGCTACAGTTGTTGGTATTATTTTTGTTTAATAACTTCAAACCATTCACAGAGATTTCTGGCACACTGAGAATTGTAATTAGATTGATAGAGGTTTCTGACACATGCCTGATAGACTTTAATATGGTTCTTAATGTCGCCATCATATATGTAAAAGATGCAATGTATGAAAGAATGTGTATAAGAATTTGCAAAGTCATGTACTGAAGAAAGCTCAAATAGACTGGTAGATGCTATTCAAAAAATTGTTGGCAAGAATAACTTTCATATTGTCCCTATTACCAAGGGTAATATAAAAGAAACTAAGGTACAAATTTATACGGAAGCAAACTACAGTTCTGTAACAAAGTACCTTAGAGAGTCTAAAAAAAACTACTATACATATCAACTTAAAAGTAGTAAAGGGCTCGTTGTTGTAATTAAGGGCATTGAACCCTCGGTGGATTGTAGCGACATTAAGACTGCACTGGAAGAAAAAGGGTTTGAAGTCAAAGTAGTTATTAATATGTTTAATAAAAATAAAATCCCACAGCCATTGCACAAAATTGAGTTGGCCCCAAAATTGCAGCACTTAAAGAAAAATGAAGTGCATCCCATTTACAACCTTAAATGTTTACTTCACCGTAGGGTAACTGTGGAGGAGCATCACAAACGAGTAAATCCTGTGCAATGCACAAATTGTCAGGAATTTGGCCACACGAAATCTTTTTGCACCCTTCGTCCAGTATGCGTAGCTTGTGGAGACTTGCATGAAACCGCAACCTGTAAATTTAGTCGCGATAATCCTGATCTTAAAAAATGCAGTAACTGTGGAGGCAATCATACAGCCAATTATAGAGGTTGTCCTGTATATAAGGAGTTCAAGAACCGTTTGCAGTCACAAAAAAATTCCGCCCGTTTTAGCCGTGAGGCTAACCGTACAGAATCAACGACGGGTGTGTCCACCACCTAATATTCCTTTAACTTCAAATGTGTTGTTTGCCCTGTGCTTAGGCGTTCATCAAGAAACTGCGAAAAAGATTGTGAAGCCTAAGGCTTCAATGTCTCAACATAATAAGCCAATCTCACAAACTACCCTAACTCTAAATGCGTGTAATGAGCCAGTGTTGCAACCACAAAGTTCTAGTGAGTCTTTGTTGGTGAATTTATTACAGACCTTGAATCAATCAATCTTAATGATGCAAAACTCTTTTCAAGAGATGATGAAAATCCAAATCAAAATTTTGGATAAGTTAAATTCCCCATAATGGCTCATTTAAAAATAACTCACTGGAACGCAAATGGCGTCTCACAGCACAAACTAGTGCTGATGAAGTATCTAGAGGACAACAATGTAGATGTGATGTTAGTCTGTGAGACTCATTTGACTAGCAAAAACAACTTCTTTATAACAGACTATATAGTTTATACAACAAATCATCCGGATGGAAAGGCTCATGGTGGTACATGCATTATTATAAGAAAGCGTATTAAACACCAGACCCTAGAGTCGTACTCATCTAGTTATTTACAAGCTACTTCGGTCAGGTTGCAAGTGCGTTATGGTAATCTGACGTTATCTGCTGTATATTGTCCTCTACGATTTTCAATATCTGCAGATGTGGTTAAAAATTTCTTTGATAGCCTTGGAGCACGATTTTTGGCAGCCGGTGACTACAATGCTAAACACACTTATTGGGGGTATCATTTAGTAAATCCAAAAGGTCGGCAATTTTACAGCACTCTTTCAAATTGTAAAAACAAGCTAGACTTCGTTTCTCCGGGTAGGCCTACATACTGGCCGGCGCATCTAAGAAAAACAACCAATATCATCGACTTTGGTATCACAAAAAATATACCAAGAAACCTCATATCAGCAGTTACCTATTATGAACTTTCTTCCGATCACTGCTCCGTTGATATCGTTTTACTCGATTTTCCAATATTTGAGGATCGCCCTTATAGACTTATATCTAATAAAACTAATTGGTTGCAATGTAAAAAGTATATTAGTTCTCACATAGAAATTGCAAATGCGATCAACTCTGAAAGTGATATTGACAAATCTGTTAATGAGTTAAGTGCCGTATTGGTAGCTGGAGCTGAGGTACCAACGCCTGCGATTGTTGCTCACAAGTTCATCAGAAAATCGTTCTCAAATAAGGAAACTGAAGAACTAGTTGCTTCTAAACGATGATGAGAAGAGAATGGCAACAGCGCAGATCTCCTACTACTAAACAAAGGCTAAAAGATCGAGGCACAAATACACTATATCTATAACCTATCACCCACAAACACTAGATTTTCACTTTGGAAAGCACGAAAATCGCTAAAAACTCCTGTGTTACTGGATTCACCTATTAGAGACAGAAACGGAAGTTGGGCTCGGTCTGATGAAGAGAAGGCTAATGTATTTGCCAACCATCTTGAGCACGTGTTTCAACCTAATCTACCTACTAACAAATTTGTGCTTCCTCACCAGACAATGAGAAATTCAGTAAATATGTCCCCATTAAAAGCAAGCTCTAGTGAGATTGTATCTATTATAAGGACCCAACTGAAACCCAAAAAATCTGCTGGTTATGATAGAATCGTGCCAAAAATGATAACTGAACTTCTAAACGCAGCAATAGTTATTCTCTCGTATCTTTTCAATGCTATCCTTCGAATTGGATACTTCCCAAAGCAATGGAAGAAATCGGTTATTATAATGGTTCCAAAGCTCGGAAAGGATAGGACATGTCCTTCTTCATATAGACCTATAAGTCTGCTTCCATGTCTTTCTAAGCTATTTGAGAAGGTTCTTAAAGCCAAACTCAATTATCAGCAAATAGTTCAATCCCAGATCATCAATTTGGTTTTCGAGCAAAACATGGAACGATTGAGCAAGTCAACAGAGTTACTTTTGAAATAAGAACTGCCTTTGAACTGCGAGAATATTGCTCAGCAGTATTCCTTGATGTAGCACAAGCGTTTGATCGAGTATGGCATGAGGGTTTGATTTACAAAATGAAATGTTTACTACCTCAAAATATGCATAGAGTCCTGCAATCCTACATATCAAATCGAGTGTTTGTAGTAAGGCAGACAAATTTCGTTTCAAATGAATTTAAGATAAAAGCAGGAGTTTCCCAAGGCAGTGTCTTGGGACCAACTCTATACATGTTATTCACTGCCGACATTCCAACAAGTAGTTAAATTGTTACTTCGACTTTTGCTGATAACACTGCCGTAATCAGTCGCTCCCGTTGCCCAGTTAAAGCTTCCGCAGGCTTGGATGCTCATCTTAAAAGCCTTCAGGAGTGGTTATCCAACTGGAGAATTAAAGTCAATGAGGGGAAATGTAAGCTCATTACAATTACATTGAACTGACGGAATTGTTCTCCAGTAACGTTAAATTACAATTCCTCAAACTCAAGTGGTAACTTATCTTGGCGTTCACCTGGACAGACGGCTCACCTGGCGGAAGCATATAGAAGCTAAAAAGATGTATATGAAACTAAGGGCTCAAAGTCTTCACTGGCTAATCAATTCTAAATCTGGACTGAGACTTGAGTACAAGGTGAAGCTGTATAACTCTGTTATTAAACCAATTTGGACTTCCAGGTGCGTCTAAAAAAAATTTCTCCTATGATACTGTCAATTATCTGCCGGAAAATTACAGATTAAACCAATTTGGACCTATGGTTCTAAATTGTGGGGTACCGCGAGCGCGAGTAACATTGAAGTTATACAAAGAGCACAATCCAAGATACTTAGAACAATCACGGGAGCTCCATGGTATATCAGGAATGAAGACATTCACAAGGATCTGGAAGTACCACCTGTCAAAGAAGAATGTTGCAAGCGTAAAACTATTTATATGGATAAACTAGTTCGTCATGTTAATCCCCTAGCCAGAGTCCTTGTCCATACAAGGAACTCATCTCGACTGATCCGTAACGATCGTGCTGCCCTTTTGATTAATTAGAGGCTCATAGTGCTAAGTGAAATTCTTCCTTCCTCTTCATTGGAGGAGGGACACATGTGTATCAGTTTTTTTAAGAATTGTAACCTTATTCTTAGTCCTATGTATTTATATAGGCGATTCAATAAAGACTATCAATATAAAAAAAAAAAATTTCCTTTAGATTCTGTTTGGGTCTAAAATCATTGAAAGTTTGCTTCCGTCATACTTGAACGTCCCCCAATGTATACACTCCAAATATGTTATTAAATCTAAAGCTGGACAGTTCTAAATCATATATTTTTCACAAAGATGGCACTGTGAACGGTAACGCTCTATTATTTTGATGATTATATTTTATGCATGTGGCAACTTCGCATTTGTAAACAAACACAAATCCCATATGCAAAGTATGAAAACATAAAAAAAAAATGCCAGAGTCAAAATGAACTCAGTGAAACCAGTTTCAGCTAGCGAATAAACGAATAGAATTTATTCAGTTACCTCCATTTGTTGCTGTTGCCGGCGTTAAAGTACAAACCGGAAATAATTGCGCCTGTAGAACCTGTACACGTCCAACGCTAAAACTAAAATCGCTGATATCCATTTCGATGGTAGCGTGTGTGTGGTATCATTTATTTTTGTGCATTTTGCCCTAGTTAATTTTATATATGTGTATGACTCATAATCTTTCATTTTTTCAACATGTTTTTTTTATAAACTTTTTATACTATTCACGCAGTGAAAAGTATTATACGTTTGTCATGAAGTTTGTAACAGACAGAAGGAGAGAAAAGGGACCACACAAGGTATATATATTCTTTCTTGATCAGCTCGATTAGACGAATGTCCGTCTGTATGTATGCAAACTAGTTCCTCAGTTTTTAAGCTAGAGAGCTGAAATTTTGCACGAAACTTTCTTTTTACTATATCGCAGTAATCAGCCGTATCGGCTCACGCCGATCCATTTAAATTCAGGTCGCTATTAGAAAAACTGTTTTGTTTTTTGTCCTATCGAAGTGAAACTTGGTCAATATCAGTTTCGAAGATAGGTGCAGTACATTTGTCGAATCGGTCAACTACGGGGGTACCTCCCATAAAATTTGGATAGTATACGTTTCTGATCAATGTCCATGAAATGCGAAAATTTCAAGACTCTAGAGTTACTGAATTGCATAACTCCAATACAAACCCAAACCCAAGAAAAACTTTTATGTTTTTTGTATTATCGAACTGAAATTTGAACTGCACAAGTGTCTGACCCATATTCAGCAACCATGTAGATTACAAGACCCTAGGATTACTGGATCGCAAAGCTCCCATACTAACTATATCCTTAACATAAGTCAAATCACTAATTAATATTCATGAATGCTCTATCACAGAGCGTAGGCAAAAACGTATTCTAGGGAGGGGGTGCGTGAAGAGTATATCAACTTCGGCATAGGCGAAGTTAAACTTCTTTTTACTTGTTTTTTTTTTTTTTAATTATTTTCTCCTTTTTAGAGCATTTAAAAAAAAAGTTTGTTTCCATTCGACATCTGCTTTTTTGGAGGTACATGGTCAAATCCAACCGATTACAGTAACCACCTTCACTGAACTAGATAAATTATTTTTATATTACAGTATTTAATTTAAATATAAAAATAAATTACGGTGAAATTATAAATTGCATGTATTTTGGTTGTAGTGACAAAGGCCTTAAGCTCAGTAAATATTTTTCTATTTGCGTTCTTAATGATAATCGCTCGATTCAGTTAAAAATTTGTTGATTTACATATATTTTCTTTAGTTGTTGGTTTATATCACACAATAAACAAAAAAAAAAAAAAACACAAATTTAGAATAGTGTCATTTTCACTTCAGGCCTAAAATGTATTTTAAAAATAATTTTTTTCTGACATATTTTTTTTATTTAACATTTTACACGAGCTTTGAAATCAAACAAAAAAGCAACTAAATATATGTGCATAGTACCGAATTTTACAAATATAAAGTATAAAAGGTTTAGTAAATCATATTAATTTTTTTATGTTTCGTTACGTTTGTTATTTTGAACTCGATAATATAAGCTATTCACTAGAGTTCACTTGCTCGATGAGTCGTTAGAAAGCACTCTGAGTTCGTTCGTTTGTTTGTCTGTCTGATGCTTCCGCTGCTGCCTATTGTTACGTCGATTTATTTTCTTTTGTTATTTCTATTGGACTTCATATCATATCAAATAAACAAAACTTAATGTGAATAACCATAACTATAGCATCGTATAGAATGGTGGATTGGTGGATAGAGGTCAAAAGAAGACGAATGAATTTGGTGAGTAAAATATGCACATACACCCATTGACAACTAATTAGAACCGCAAGTACTGCTATAATAAAATAAAAAATAAAAAAAAAATAAAAACAATTTTAATTGCAAGTAAAATTTTTGAATTTATTGACTGTTTGGTCACGAGATTTTTCATGACATTTTTATTATTTAAATTCAAATTAAAAATTGCATATCATAAGTCAGCGGAAAATATTGCCTTGGGCAGGATTCGAACCCACGTGGAGCGCACTTCGAGACACCACTCTATGCACTCGGCCACGGATGCAACCTCAATATCGTCGCTTAACTTATGATATTTGTTGTTGATCGAAATTCGAACATACAATACAATGTATGTTTGATCGAAGACAACAAAGTTCGAACATACAACTATAGTTCGATCAAATGTATAACCAAACAGCTCTGTAATGTTATCTATGTTATGTTTGGTATGCTATGTGACTCATATGAAATGTCATGTCATGCATTGAGACAAGACCCAAAGAATATTATATTAATTATTACCGAATTATATTAATTATTACCGATTTATATTAATTATTACCGAATTATATTATATTAATTATTACCGAATTATATTATATTATACAAGTCATTAAGACAAGACCAAACAACCGAATTATATTATATTATACAAGTCATCAAGACAAGACCAAACATTGACTATATTTTCAAAATTTATGTGAGTTTTTATTGTTTTTCTTTGTAAGAAAAAATACTGAATTGATCGTAATTAGAACACCTTTAAGCATAGGCAATAACAAAAGGTGCGCATGCGTCAATAGTTGAGGTCCGAATGGCTGGCATGATATATCAGAAAATTGACACCCAGCTAAATTGCCCCAAAAATATGGTATTTAATATTCTTAAACATTTCCGAAAGTATGGCAGAACAGAAAACTTTCCACACGAGAAACTTTGGCTTCAGAATACAAGAATCGGCAGATTGTGCGCAAGGCACAACTTAGTCCTCGTTGGAGTGTTGCAGACATCCAACGCGATATAGTTGATCGAAACATCTCAACTAGAACTGTCGCGCATCGTTTGGCTGAGGCTGGATTCCATGGACGAATCATCCACAAGAAACAGTTGCACAGTAGGAGAAATGACCGATCTGGTGGGTATTGATTTTTAAAGTGTTGAATTCTTTTTTTTTTATCGGTATCCACCACCGATATTTTTGTTTTTCTGACAATAATCACACAGCGTTGAGCTTTCAAAGTTAGCAGCAACAACGTCAAAACATTTTCCCACTTTTTTGCAGTGCTCAGACTTTGTAAAACATAAATTGTTATTCTTAGTATATTGGTTGATATTAGTATTTTGATTTAAAGTAACCGGTACTTAATACAAAAAATGTGTGTTTGACCTGTGTTTAAATGTTTTAGTAGTAAACCGTAGTAGAAGTTAATATTTGTATTAGAATGTTTTCCACTCGTCCTCTGATCTTCAGTACAACTTCCATTGTCAAGCCAGTTCTTACATTGTTTGTTGATATGATCTTTTATGATTGTCCAATGTACAAAATTAGCTCCGACTTTTTGCACACTTCTTTTTTTGTTTTTCACTTGCCATGAAAAATGTCATAGTGCCGAAATACACGCTTTTATTAATAAGGCACAATGAAACCGTACCGGCAAAGAAATTTTTGGCAGTTGAGGAGCATGTCTTTTAAATATTTTTAATAAAACTAGTTAAAGCGAAGAGCAGTTCATTTGCAATTTAGGTAAGAGGTGAAAAACTTTGCAACAGGTGGCATTGCGAGACCATTGAAAATAAGTGAATAGAAATTAATTTTTCTATACAAGTATATAGATAGAGATAGATTTTCACTAAATTTAAATAAGTAAAGCAATTTTTAGATATGTTTATATCCATATACAGCATGTCACATACAGCAATTCACATTTAGATATGTATATAAAAGGGAAGAAGATTAAATGTTGAGGTCGTACAAATTCTTTCGTGCGCAAATAAACTATCTAAGAGCCCTATTTCCAATAGATCCTGTATATTTTTATTAAAAAAAAAAAATTTTAATTAGAAAGCAGTACTGATTGTGGCGCTTAGTAAATGGAAGTATGTGGTCTGGAGTGACGAAACGATGGTAGAAGGTATGCACGGCGACCAAAAGGAAAGTTCAACGTCTGGGGATATTTTTCTTGGAATGGAGTTGGTCCAATACACCGTATTGAAGAAAATCTCACCAAGATGAAATATGTCGATATTTTTCGTAAAGATAAAAATATGCCAGTTATTTGGACTTATCAGCAAGACAATGACCCAGAAAATACGGCGGTTGCAAAAAAATTCTGTCAGCGTTCTTGAATGTTCGTCATCCAGTCTATACCCCAATCCCATCAAACATTTTTGGATTTCTCATTTAATATTAACTAAATAAAAATATAAAAAATATCGTTGGTCCTTTGTTTTATGCAATTTTATTGTTATGTTTCCAATTAGTTGGCACACCCAAATCTGAGGTTTGAGAAGTAAACCACCTGGTACGCATTGAAAATTTATTAAAAAAGAGATGAATAATATTTACAAGCAATACCTTCGTTCTCAATTAGTTGTCAACGGGTGTAAAAACTAACACAAGCAATAAAATGAAAAACATATTAAGTATAAATGTATGCTAAAATGATTTCAATATCCTTAAACTCCTTGGATACACGAATGTCGCCAATGAGCATACAACACAAAAGCGAACAGCAGTAGAAACACCAATATTCCAAAAAATGTTAATGAAAGTTAATGAAGAGTGATTAAAATAAAATAAATGACTAGACACCAAGAATAACAGCAAGTGACATATAACATGGGATTTGAATCAAATACAATAGTATAATCGTAAGGGCCTAACTGTTAGATACTGTACATGTACGTCATGTACATCACCAACAAAGGTTTAGAGAGGAAAAATGATGAATGAATTAAGAGGGAGGAATCGTACCTTTGGCAAAGCACTAAAGTGTTATCATCTCTCATGCTTTCCTATTTAGGCCAATTGGTTGATTGGTTTTGGGAGATTGTAGATTCTTTTTTCCTGATGATCAAGAGAAAATATATTCTGTGCATTTAACTTTTCATGGAATGCTCGTTACATACAATTACTCAAACTTAATGCACCCTTATATTCCAAAAAATTATTTCTTTTTTGAATTGGTTGCTAAGGGCGTCATTATTTTCGATTCCAATTCAAAATTGTTTTGTGGGTATGTGTCTGAGAGGAGATGTTGTTTTTCATGGTTTGCGATTGATACTGACATGCACCATTCGCAGTATATTTCTCTTACTTCCCGCGACTACGTACTATACATCACCATACATCTGCACACATCAACCACTCTCCCCGTGGGACTCTGTCTTCGAGTATTTTTCCTTGCGGATGGTTAGCATTTATGTTCTGATCATTAAATACTTAAAATGATTGCAAAAATCTCCGACTAGCCGTTCTCTGATATTGTCATTTGGCTTACGAAATCTTCTATGATCTGAAGGTTCGCAGGACTCCTAAGTCTGGAAATATCCATATTCATGTTAGTAAGTCTGGAGCACGTTTGTACGGTTTCGAACAACAAAATACCACTAAATTTTTGTTGGAACCTTGATATTGCTTGATATTTTTGAAAGCGAACACAATTGCATGAGCTGGTTGCCCAATCTATGTATTTTATAGTCTTTGATAAAAGCTAGAAATTTTTATAGAGGTCTAAAAATGCCTCTAACGTAGATGAAATAAATTCTGGGTAGTTTGATTTTGGAAAAGTGGAAAAATAACTCAAAACGACATATTCACAGTCGTTAAAAAATTATATGTAAAAAAAACCTGTGCATTATTTGTTTGTTTGCTTGTGTGTTTCTTCGAGTCATATGCCCGGCCATACCGTTCATCTGATTGTAATAAAACTTTTTGTATGTATATGGTTGTTTCCAGTCTTGGATATAACATAGTTTTATAGTAGGTGTGCATTGTTGTTCATTTGGTAAGTCACAGGTATTTTTTATGTGTCTGTCCGTTTGTCCAAAAAAGGAAGGGCCCTGCAAGTATGGCTCTGAAAGTGAAGAACATCTCTTTTTGGTTTTTTTTCTTCTCATGTTCGTAGACACACTTAATGGTGTTCTCGTTTAGTAAATCCAAAAGGTCGCCGATTTGTAAATTGTAAAAACAAGCTAGACTTCGTTTCTCCGGGTAGGCCTACATACTGGCCGGCGCATCTAAGAAAAACAACCAATATCATCGACTTTGGTATCACAAAAAATATACCAAGAAACCTCATATCAGCAGTTACCTATTATGAACTTTCTTCCGATCACTGCTCCGTTGATATCGTTTTACTCGATTTTCCAATATTTGAGGATCGCCCTTATAGACTTATATCTAATAAAACTAATTGGTTGCAATGTAAAAAGTATATTAGTTCTCACATAGAAATTGCAAATGCGATCAACTCTGAAAGTGATATTGACAAATCTGTTAATGAGTTAAGTGCCGTATTGGTAGCTGGAGCTGAGGTACCAACGCCTGCGATTGTTGCTCACAAGTTCATCAGAAAATCGTTCTCAAATAAGGAAACTGAAGAACTAGTTGCTTCTAAACGATGATGAGAAGAGAATGGCAACAGCGCAGATCTCCTACTACTAAACAAAGGCTAAAAGATCG